>CAAKHC010018247.1:64943-135262 GCA_901007825.1 Macroramphosus scolopax
GCCGCCTCTGGGGAGGTCACTTTCCTCCCCTTGATTTCCAATATTTCTTTTACAACATCTTTCACTTTTCCCCTTATTCTTTCTTGCTTAGTTAGAAATGGAATACATGCACACACACACACACACACACATACACACAGCTAGTCATAGCAGAAGGTCATTCAGGTTTTGAGCCCTGTTACTAAGCAGATTGTACATTCTTGTAAGCTTGATCCGGCTGTTGTTTCCTATGTTTGACATTTTTTTTCACATGCTTCCCTCAGCGGTAGAACAGCTGTATCTCGGCTAGGCTAACAGACATTTGCCGGATGTACATATATATACTGTATGCATACAGTAATTATGTTCCTAATCCCCTCAGCCTCAAACACGCAGCTAGCTTATGTATGTGTGTGTCCTAGAGAGGTCGTAGCAAGCGGCCCACCACCAGTGGTATTCATGTGTTTCTGCCCTGACCCATAAACCCCTGCTCCAACACCCCTGTTACATATAAACACAGATGCACATGAATACCCGCACACAGCAGCAGGCAGCGCTCTAAGTGATTTCCCTGTGTTCCACATACTGCTCCCGTTGGCCTGCTTGTCTTGTTGATGGCACCGGTGGTGCGCCGTGGAAATATGCATTTTCTCTCCAGGGGGAAAGAATGATATGCTGCACGGAGAATAGTTTTCTCAGGGGCCTTTAAATTCAGATGGTACCACAACGGGCGGCAGACCTCTGTGATGCTGTCAGCTGACATTTGTCCGCACTGGTGGATAACTGTCACGCACTATCGGACCCAGCTGACATGGACATTTCTTCCCTTGTTTATGTGAGACACAAAACCGACTGCCTAGTTACTGCTTTCCTAATAAACTGTATCGGTTATTTGCAGCATTCGGCCGTTCTTGAACAAATGGGCCTCATCGGTATGTCCTCCTTTAAACACAGAGCCACTGGTTTGGTAATGTGGTATGAGGTTATCTCTCCTATCTTCACCTTCATACAGGGGAGCTTTTGTTTGCCTCTGTGTCATTGTCAGTGCGAGGAAGAAAAGAAGCCTTTGTGAGTACACAGATAAACACGAGGATATAAACACAGGACGGTAGATCATTCAAGTAATTGAATTTAGTCTCCTGTAAACAAGACTCTAACAAGCCCCCCTGGAAGTACAGTGACATTTAAGCTGGTGAGTAGAACCGTGTTTTTTTTTGCCTCAACACACACCAACACAATCACACTTGTACAACAGAGGCTGAGGGCACATAGATTAATGGGTAAACAAACTTGTATGGGGATTCTCTGCTGCACAAAATAGACAACACTCACTTGTGTATTAACAAATACACATATTGACATAAGCAGAAATCACAATAGTGAATCCATCATTTACTACCTTTACACACTGATTCAGTTGTTTTTACATCTCAATAAGCCATATACCGTCTTCTATTAGTCTGGGTAATATTTGTTCGTAAACATTAAGCATGCGGGTCGGTAGGACCGCCTATAGGAGCCAAAGGCTGATCTCTCATAAGAGGGCACACCCGCAGATCTTTTTAGATCCTCAACGGGCGAGTGGCAGAATAAACAGGAAGGGGCCTTGCCTTGTAGTGCGTCATTCACTCTTATGTCACTGGATCTTCTGTGTTGAAATATACTGAAGTGTTTCGCAAAACATTGTTAACTCGACATCCTGGATAGACACGGGAACACGACATGTGCATCAAAGCCTCCACACACACACACAAAGATACATGCTACAGTTGTGATCGCATGCACACACAGACACTCAGCTGATTGGTGCGTGTTCGCTTGATGAAAGAAGAAACATCCATTGGAGCCAGCTGGGTCCCTTATGAGGATACAAAGGGATGTCAATGTCTCGGGAAAGGTGTGTCTGCACGTGTGCACGTCTATGTTTATGCACATGGGATATGACAAGGTGTTTTGACTGTAGACGTTATGTGTGTGTGTGTGTGTGTGTGTGTGTCAGTGGTTGGGAGGCATTGAGCCTGTTGGGGTCCTGGTCAGAAATATGGACTTAATTTGTGCTGGGCCTCTCCTGCTAACTGGAACAGGCTTGGAGATAGCGTGAGGGAACCAACCCCACTAACACACACACACACCAGTCATGGAGAGAACTCTACCAGTTTCTCATGAGGCCCAAAAATTAATTCCAACTATTTTAATACAAATATTTGCTGGTTTTCTCAGTTTTCTATTATATATACTGTGTAAGTGGAATATGTTCAGGATGCCATATATTTTGGTTATTGACCAAATGATCCATGACGAATGAATCTACTGGTTTTTCCACGTTATGTTTCAAAGGACACAAGTTGCAGGGCTGAGGAATTGAGGTGCGGAAAGAAGTGATTGTCTGGAGGGGGGCCTGCCAAGGCAGGAATGAAAGACTGAAAAGTGGTGTGTCACTGCTGGGAAAGAATAACATGCGCAACAGACCCCAAACCACAGCAGGCATGACTCACAACGCACTATCAAACCTCAAGGCTTTCTGCTCCTTGTTTTGTTACCTTGTTCTCAACTTTTCTCAATCGCTCCCCCTTCATAGTGTCGCCATACTGCTTTCTTATCCCCTAACTGTCATATATCCTTTGGATTTTTTTGGCAGCTGGTTCTCTCCCTACGCTCAGATCCTATGTCCCACACTCCGTAGCACATTTAGCCTTTAACAGCCTCTCTGAGATGGCCTGTTCCCCGCCCGCCCTCTTATCTTGGCTCCCTTCCCTGTTTTCTTCCTAGCCCTTTCCCTCTCACCTCTACGCTCTCTTCATATTTCATATTAAGCAACCATTTCCATGAAGCCAGCTGTGTAAACAATAGGGACCGGCCCTTCATGTTTTCACAGAACTACACAAAAATTCAGAAAAAAACAGTTCGCTAGGAGCTCACCGCGCGGCGTTCGTATCAGTGATCTATGGCCCTTTGTCTTCCCGACCTCCTTTGAGCATGAGTGGGACTTTCGGGGCTGTGTTATTTTCTTGTGTTTGTCTCAGGCCGAGTCTTAAGTGTAGCAGGCAATGTGTTTAAGTGGATGTGGCCTTCTGTAACCCCAGCCGCCTGCAAACGACTGAGCCGGATAGCGACGGCGAGTAGTATCGAAAGCAAACACCACATGTCATAATGCCCCCGACGTCTTGATACATGGTTCTTAAGTTTGATATCTTCAAAGATGAAAGTAATGAGAGGTATTCTGAGCCACGTGTCATGTGGCTGGACCATATTTAGGAGCAGCGCAGGCCCACGCTGCTCTTCTATCTATAGGTATATAATCCGTCTACCTTCACTGCCGGCAGCCTATTTTTACACAGACGTTCGCAGAAGCTGCTGGTCTTCCCGGGATTTAACTTTATCTTCATCTCCTACTCTTCAGTTAGCCCTTTGGAGGCGGAGACATTTTCTGATGTCTTGGCACGCTCTTGGTTCTACGCTATAGATGCAATAAAGGTGTTTCTCTGGCTGGCATGGCAGTAGGCTACAGGTTGTTTTCATCAACTGCCGTGACAGCTTATACAGTGAGCTTCTGTTGAAGGAGCTCCACTCAGGAGTGGCTAGTTTTTGTGTAATCCTGCTGACAGACGAGCCCTCGCAGAGCAAAAGACCACCGCCTATGATAATGTAAATACATGCTGGTTTCTCCGATGGTCCGTCCAGTCATTTTTTGGTGAAGATCCTCCCAGTAGGTCTTTGTGTAATTCCACTAACTAACTAATGCAGGCGATAACACTGAAACTTGTAATTTACAGGCGTTGCCGCTGGTCACAGAGATATTCAAGGGGATTACAATGACGGCAGTTGATGCCGCCGGTGAAACGTTTGGCTTCAGAGCGCTACAGGAGCAGTCTGGCATGTGACTTTAGTTGGAGGTTTTATTGACTTTGCTTGACACGGTCGGTATGCGGGTGTGGGTGTGTGGCCGTGCATCTGTCAGGGTTCGGCTGTGCATGTGCGTGTTTATGAATCTATATGCATGCATGCATGCAGGGGGGGCAGATGGTCAAGTTCTGCACGGACAGCCACTGTAGCAGCCCATTCTGTGTGAAGGAAGCAAGCTACCATCTTGCCATGACACACACACACACACCCACACACACACACACACACACACACACACACAGCTCATCCGTGGGTTTATTTTTTGCAGGTGCAGTGCTTGCTGGCATTTGAGATAATTAGAGTCTGACCTTTCTAAGGTGAGGCAGAAATGTCACCCAGCCTGCTTTGCTGACAAGTGGATTCACCCCATGGGGGGCCTTGGCAAAGCGGCAGAGGATTCTCACCACCCTGGATGTGCACTTAACACCCTTTAGCCTCCTTGCGCCACACTTTCTTGCTGTCATCAAGCCGTAGCTCCCAC
Organism: Macroramphosus scolopax; assembly: GCA_901007825.1. Taxonomy (NCBI): domain Eukaryota; kingdom Metazoa; phylum Chordata; class Actinopteri; order Syngnathiformes; family Centriscidae; genus Macroramphosus; species Macroramphosus scolopax. The sequence continues at coordinate 69,307 of CAAKHC010018247.1, forward strand.
TTCCTGCTCTCTCACCCATGTCTCAGCTTTCTCCGATTCTTGCCAACGTCAAGTTTAGATGACCACCTGTCTTACATCCTACCACATGATGTACAATAAAAGCAGCACACGGCTCTATGAATACCTATCTGTGCCAGTATCTTGTAGCCAACTCTCCCAGAATGAAGTGTCGATGCTCTTATGTGTCAGACCACAACCTAGGTCTTAATCTGGTCATGATATACTTAGTAGGTAATCCACATACGCTACTATTAGTGAGCCTCGCGTGACCCTCCTGCCCTAAATAATGCACACACACTACCTGAGGTACTGTTAATGACTTGTGTAAGTGTCCCTCTATGCACATGCTTCATGCAAAACTGAGCTTGAAATGCACAGTTAATGCAGTGCACTGTGCACTCCCGCAGGGCGATATGATGACATGCAAATGCGAGTCAGGAGATGACGTCGTCACGCATTAATGAACACACAAACAGACACACACTTGGCAGGCTGCCTGCACACACACACACACACACACACCGGCCCACTCACTCACTTGTTGATACATACATATGTGCTTACCTGACACATGTACATCACTTCACATACAGCTACACACACATGCGTGCACGTTTCCTCCTGCATCGTCACGTCTCGCGGCTGACATACAGTGTGCTCACTCACGCTGCTGTACTCATGAAAGTTTCAGAGCGTCACGCTCGAGCGGGTTCCATTATGGGCAACTCCGCGAAGCCGTACGGGGCCGGCAACGAGGCGCACTTTAAAAACTACCTGACCATTCTCAGCTGGTGGTCTGTGGCCTTTCTGAAAAGTCTTGTATACATTTATTTTTTTCAGTTTATTATAATGTTTTTTCTATCTGAACCTCAAATGGTGAAATACTGTGTCATCAAGTGCAGGCGTATATGAAGTAGCAGGTGAAACACTCTGGTCACACTCCAATAACAAACCTTCAGGAAAGGGAACGACGTTCTTAAAGCAGCAGACTCATATAACAGCACGATAGCAATTTACTTTATATTGTGTTTATCGGCTCTTCAATATTTGTTACCTCATTATGTTGTAAGCCGTACTACATTTCAATGAGCGATGCTATAATCATCAGTTCACTGCATTGTCTCGGTCTACACTTGGACCTGCAGTTAAAAAGCAGTAATCATTTGTCCCAAAGATCAATTTAGTGTGAGGTGTCTCTGCTTCGGTTCAAAGTCCATTCCAATTTCTACGTCTCTCTTGTGTAGGTTGTACTTCCGACCGCGGGGTTGTACATCAAAGAAGCATTGACATATGTGGTGAGTTCCATTGAACTCAGTGAGCGTCACTGCACCAGCAGCATCGTGGGTAACGGGTCATCAGGAGCGGTCTAGAATGTATATGGTGGTGTGTGTGTGTGTGTGTTCACTCTGTTCGATGTTTGCTCTTCATAGCCTTGACAATAACTGTTGTCTCTGACCTTTGTGCACGTTCCCAATACACATCTGTGCATGTGTGGGAATGCGTTGAACTGTGTGTCCTTTCAAATGGGCACGTCTGTTTATTTCTGTGCACACACACCACAGTGTCTCTGTATGTCATGGGTCGCTCTTGCCGTCCCCCCCCCCGTGGCTCTGTTTGCTGTACGGTCCGCTCGTCCACACTGACCTCACTCTGATATTTGTTATTTCTGATTATTAATTCAACGTCTGCTGTCACAACCGATCACAGTCTCTCATGTCCTGCGACCTCTGACCCTTCTCTCTCTTTCCCTCTCTCGCACATTTAAGACCAAGTGACCCAGATTATTTGTTTATTTTTCCTCCCTACCATAAGTGATCACATAGATTCCCCTGGGGGCTCCCCTTCATACAGCACCTTCCCTGTGTGCACTTTGCTATACGAATATCGAAGTGAATGTACAGGCTGGCTATATAATGGTTAAACAGACGCTACACAAATGGATGTATACGAATTGATAGAAAATATTTGAAAAGAAGCACATTCAATGCTTGAGTCCAGTCCCCAGGGCGTCCCTACCGGCTTCTATAGGATTGCATCACCTCTTATATCGAGACTACTTTCTATTCCTGCTGTAGCTGTAAGTGCAGCAAGCAAGTGTGTGGATAAATATTTAACGTGCATACGTAACGCAAGCTTATCATTCTCGTTTGAATTCTGTTTTTATCAACACCGGGGTTTGTGCTTCCGTCTGTTTGTGTGAGACACGTCTTCACTCCGAGAAAGTTGTTGACCTTGACATCTATACTAAGATGAAGACCAGCAGCCATTACAGCATCATGCACGTAACCGCTCCCCTTTGTTCTTCTCCGTATCGATGACCTTGTGTGTCAGCCGTATCATATGGAACACATACATCACATGACGGGAGGCATCCGCCAGCGAGCTTCAAAGCGCCCTTACAGTGGAATGGAAGAGGGATTAGTGTGTGCGTGTCTGTGTGTTAGTGCGTGTGTGTGTCTGAAGAGACGTGGAGTAAAAGACAAGTAGGAATGTTCGCTATTGTGTTTACATGTGCACATGCTTACAGTGCACATCTTTTTGTTGCATGTTTCAGGCTACGCTGTCCAACGTAGGAGCAGAAACAGCTGTTTGAGAATTCTGCTTCGTGCACGTCGACAGAAAGGAGAGTGTGGAGTGCACGTCAGCAGCTTCACCCAGCGTGGTCTTATACTTGTGCAGTTTATTCAGGCTCTCGATGCCTCGATTCGTATATACTGGTGTGTGTTTGAACTTTGCACCTCTGATTGTGTGTGTGTTTTTTGGCATCACCTCTGGCAGAGGGGTTGTAGAGATGCATAGCTATGTTCTGCTTCTGTCCACTCTCTGTTGTTGCTGGTGAGTGTGTGCATGGCTGTGTGCAACAAAGGGCTGCTGATTTCATGCATTTGAAATGCTTCAGCTGCACCCGTCAGACGTCGTGCACACGCATCAGTGTTTCCATCAAACCCACATTTCAGGATTTGTTTGGCCGCTCCGAAGCCGAAGACAGCGAGCCAATCATAAATACTTGTTCATTCCCCAACTCCATTTCTACGCCTTGTTGTTAAATGATGTTTCACAGTTGCCTTTAGTTCCCACTAGTCTGCTGCTATTACTCATAAATATAAGACAGATCTGTCCTCGCTGTAGCTGATTCCGCCTCTTTTACTGTGACATCAGACTGAGTTGTGGACGCACCACAACAAAGTGGCTGATGGTTTGAGTGCACAGTAACATGTGATGCAGCTTATCATTCACAACAGCCTGTTATAGTGGCCTCGCTCGGCCCTGTGATGATAATGGCGAAAAAAGTGGCCCATTTCCAGCTTTTGTGTGTTTTCCCCGAGATGTAGTTCCTGATGAAAAGACCCAGCTGAGCGTCTGTGGCCTCTGGCTGTTACATTAAAATATATATATACGGCTTTACATCACATGCAGTGTGTATTTTTCACAGTGTAATGCATTTTACGTGATACTACTTCAGTAGTAATGGTTGTGTTATAGAACCCCGAGTAATATTTACAGCACATTGTTAGCATCTTTTTTTTTAATAGTTTGCTATTCTAGAAACGAGGGAGAAGCTTTAAAAAGGCAAATAAAGCGATATCCAACTCCCATGGGCTTTAAAAGAATAAAGCTGTTAAAGCTTTCAGCCTAATACACATGCCTGCTTTAGTCCACAACCCCTGACCGCCACACACACCAGCTCACTGCCACACAGTGACAAAGGTGCTCTTTGACATCAATCAATAGGATCCAGGCGGCGACCAGAAGGCAAACCCATAAAATCAGCTCTCCATCTGATTAAGACACATAGCGGATCTTCTACCCACACTACACATATAGACACATAATTGTTACACACACACGGGCCGACCTCATCCACTGACAGTCGCACGGAAGAATGTTGGAGACGGAAATCCAAGCCGGTTACCACGGAGCGACGGTCCTGCAGGGACAAAGACTCACACCATTGTCTGAGTATGCCAGTCATATTTCAGTTTTACGACTTGAGACAGAAGAAAGCACCACTATAGCTCATCTTCCCGCCTAGTTTCAAGGAGGTCTTGTGGGGCCTTTTCATGCAGTGTAGTCTTGTTTCCAGAAAGGCGTTGCTGAGGACTGATTTGACCGCGTTGGAGAGATTCGCAGAAATTAACAGACGGAAAAAAAAAAGCTTAACAAAAAGCAGACTGCTGAAGCAAATCAGTCCAGCTGATCCACTTGAAATGATCAGTATCAGGCAGTTTAGCTGCCTCTCAGCAGACTGACACTTTATGTGGAGTCTTCCTCTAATTTGTCACCCACCTGTACACGGCTGCTCTCGGTACCCCGTCCTCGCCTGTCAAACCCCGGCGCTTAACGAAAACCATACAAGTGGGAACAGGCACCCAAACATGTCTGACTTGACCCCTCTCACTTTACTGGAGTTCATCCATGATGCTGTGGTGAGATTGATGCCTGAGCGCAACATTCTTAAGCAACACTGTTCATGCAAAGACACATTCCTGCTGCTTTTTCAGCGATGACTGTGTGCATGTGCCGCAGTGACTTTACTTTATTCTCCTTTGCTCTGCGTTGCATCCACTGACTCACGACAGGGCCGTTACAGAGAAGAATAAGTTATGATCGTGTTATGACAAGCTGTTTGGAAGAAATTCCTTCCGTCTTACTCTTGTATATATCGGGGTGTCATTGTACCACTTTATGAGGATCGTACTCTCATGCTCACCGTGGTAGCAGGTCTGTTTTTACATGCCGGTTGTCTTAATTTGCTAGTAAACTCTGCAGCGGGAATCTCTCGGGATCCCACAAGGCACCTTGGGTCTCACCTCCGGCTTCTGTAACTCATGTAATTAGCCAAGTTTTCTTTTGTGTTGCTCTTTTAATTTATGTTTTGGCTCGCCCCCCCACAGTATTTGTAGCCTGTCACTGTTAATGAGCATGTGTACGAGCACACAAAGCTGTGAGGAGACACCGCACACCCACTTCTCTCCTCAGTTTTAACACTCCATTAGATAATTAAGGCGGATGGGGTGTTTTTGTAAGGTTGTAGATGAGACATTACAGTTAATTAGCGTCAAAAGAAAAGAACTGTTTTGCTCAAGCACTTAAGTACAAAGGGAAACGATCTCTTTACCTTGTCACTGAAGCACTAAATGATCTCTCTCTCTCTCTTTCTCTCTGCTTTTTTTTTCAGAGGCTGTGCAACTGCAAAGAGGAGGCCAATCCCTGGAGAGGAGCTTTGTATTGGCATCATGTGATCTGTGCATTCCCCAGGAACACTCTGTAGAGGAAGAGTGAGTCGACGCTCTCTTGGAAGCATCACATACGCTCGCAACCCCATCATCACATTCAAGAACTCAAGACTGCAGTTATCAAAGTCGGCTCGTCTTGACTCGACTTGCCTTCTGTTTCTTTCCACCCCTTCATCTTGAAGATAAGGAATGACCGTGCTCCCTTTCAACTTCCCCAACGCCTCCTGCAAATAAGGCCATTCAGCCTGTTTCACAATACCAGAGAAAAGGAAGGATAAAACGCTCTGCAGTGCCCCTTTATATTTCTCCTCTGTGTCACCTGTTTGTCATTGTTTCGTCTGCAACCGAGCCCTCAGCACACATTCACTGAACCAACAGGATTTTTTTTTATCTTGATGACACTTCAGCCATCTGAAGGACAGTAGCACCTACGTCCTCCCACCTCAAGGAGGTTCTTTCAAACTTGGAAGTCTTTTGGAATATATACACACACACACACCCAACGTTCCTATGGGGGATTAAAACCAGGACAGTAGCCCCAGCTGACTCCGTTTTGGCTCTGTTACTTCCTGTAAAGGTGTTTTTTCAGTGACTGACCCGTCATGGCTGGGAAGGGCAACCCAATGCCAGGCCACCACCTAAACGGCTTCCCCATACCCACCTACTCCTACTTCTTCCCACATATGTTGGGGAGCCTGTCGCCTCCAGCCCTTCCAGGACTGCCCCTCAGTGGGTACAGCACCCCCTCACCAGCCAGTAAGTAAACTGAGACTCTGTGGCCCTACAGGTTCCTCCGCTATGGTTCATATTACAGATGATGGACTGCTCCATGCTCCGGCTATTGGCTGCAGAATATTCACTTTCCCGTTCTGTGTGTCCTGGTTTACCTGTGAAACAGCCATTCCTGCTGCTGTGTTTTGTGTGTGTGTGTGTGTTGATATGCGTGTGCCTGTGCCTGTGCTGGTAAAAACACTTTCATCTCATCCTGTGTAGATCATTCGTACTTGACAGTTGTGTGTGCTAGTAAACAGAGAGCACCAGCCACAAACATACGCCCACACTCTCACAGTGCCTCAAGCGCTGTCCTTAATTTACTACCCCCCCCCCCTACACACACACACACACACACACACACAAGCTCACACGCACACACATAGAATTGTTAGCGCACATCGTAAGCAAATGAGGCAGGACAACCAGAAAGGAGCACAAATTGGGAACACAGACTTGGCAAGTGCTCCGACAACAGAACTCTCACAAGCGCCGTCATTGTTGCCAAACTTCATGCTACAAGTCTTCTTTAGAGTCAATCAAAAGCTTCAGAGCTGACTTCCAAAGTTTCTCATATAAGTAGGGGGGGAAACTTTTTCACACGGAGATGTTTGAGTCTCTGCAGTGTTCTGACACATCCAACCAACCGGGAGCCGCTGTGCTCAGGTTATGTAACATTACATATATAATACTGCATTACAAGTCAAATCTTGAGTCTGCTGTTTCAGTATTGATGATTTCTTTGTTACGCCTTTAATCGTCTGTATTAGTTAACATGGAAGCTTTTTCATGCAGCAGGTTTTAACTGTTTTGCACACAGCTGCAAAGTTGAATTCTCAGCAGCACCCCGACAGCTCCTGTGCATTCTGTGTGGACATGCCTGGTGTACCGCGGCCCGCTCTCAGAGGTTCAGAGGGGTCAGTGTATTGACTTTCTATCTGCTAGAGTTTGTGTTGGCGGTCGGTGCCCGGCCACACCCGCTTCCCCACCACCAGATACCCCACCTCACTCACAAAGACTGGAGCTCCCGTCAGATTCCTCTTTTTCAAGCGTGTGTTTGTATGTGTGTTGGGCCACTCTCCCGGTGTTTGCCATGTGGGGCAGCGAGGTTCCTTCCCTTTTCGCCTGGACAAACATTTCCTGTCTGTAAACACTGGAGAGCCAGGGACACCACAACTTCCTGACGAGCACGAGTACACACACACACGCACGCGCGCGCGCACACGCCTCGACATAAGCATAATATTTGCTCCTCGTGCTGACTCGCTCTCGACTCCTCCTCGCATGCAGATAACTGAAGGTGCAATTCACACATGCTCACACACGCTGCAACCAAAACATGTGTATCCTTCCATATACTTATACCCACTGAAACACAAACACACCACCTTCACCCCTTTCTCCTCCCCCCCCCTCCCTCTCTGGCACATAATTCCTCCCTCCCTCTTGCTCAAACACTCCTTTTTTTTTTCTTTTCTTCTCTCCCACATTTTTCACGCACACACTCGAGCTAAGCCCTCACAAACTCCATTCAGTGCCGAGCAGTGACGAAAGAGAGAAAGAAAAGAGAGTGAGTGCTGAGGGAGGGGGAGAAAGAGTTTGTTTGGAGCTGAAGCGAGAAGGATTTACAGACTGTCAGATTGGAGGCAAGAAAGCTGAGCACTGGCCTTGATGGATTTCAACATGGCAGAGATTCCAGTGTAGGCTCAATGCACATGACTGTATGTTTGTGAGAGTGAATTATGTTTGTTGTCTCGTGGAGATTATTGGGTTTTTTCCCCCTGCTGTTGTCAAGAAAGTTTGTTTGGTTCTTCTTATAGTTGTAAATATCATGTTATAAGAAAACTTTTACACTGCAGTCAAGATGTAGATCTTTGTGTTTATAGCTGCAAACACACTTCCTACTACCTTTTTTTTGTAAACCATTCTCCTAAAAATGATGACACTGCAAAATGAATCAGCAGTGATGCCGGTCTGAAACTGGCCGAAATCTTACTTTCCTACTTGTAGCGCTGGAGTTGGAAATCTGTTGCATTTACAAACCACCTGATTGGATTTTCATTGTGTTTTTGGTTCAACACCTGCATTCATTCATGGTTGTTCCATGGTGTGCAGATGCAGGTGCAAACTGCAGTTGTTAGACAGCTTTATTGAAGGTCCCATTAAACAGTTATAGAGCAGGAAAGTTTGCACCAAGTTCAGCTCAGACCTTGAATTTGTTTTGATGTTGCACTTGCTTGCTGTCAGAAGTTGTAGTTTTTCTCTATTCTCTGCACTTTCTACTGGCTTTCCTCCGTCCCCATTCATCCTCCTCCATCCCATTCCCTGTGTTGTCCTGCTCTTCTGCCTCAGCCTTCTTCGGTAAACCACAATAGACCAATTATTTGGACCAAGCAGAGCAGAAGGGTTAATCTAGGCTTACAGCGCTCCCTCTCTCCACCTCTCTGCATCTCCCCGGCTCCAGCCTCCTGGGTTATGTCTTCACATCACATTATCTGATAATGATCAGGTTAGGTTACGCAGTGGAGCAGATCAGTTGTAGATATTGATATAACATTTATTGCCTGCAGCATTATTACTTAACTGAATATTACCACCATCGACTGATCATGCTCACGCAGCACATGTATTGAACCTCACCGAATATAACACATCCAATAAAAAGTCTCACACACACAAACACACACACAGCTTTCATTAGTGTTTTTGATTAAAACCTTTCGTGCCTGTATCAAAATGGAACTAGCTGGCAATAACAGCCCGACTGCTGAACCCGTTATTATCATTAAAGCCTTCCGCTGTCTGTCACCGGCTCTAACACCATGCTATTACATTAGCACCGTGTTATGAGGGATCATAATGAATGGAGTCAGCTTGCTACCTGCTGCCACAGCGGACTAATTGGCTTCTCCCAACAGAGCGCTCTTGTTGCAGCAGCCGCCGTAATTGCTCGGTACAGGAACGTTTCCTAGGATCGCTAACACACACTCGCACCATCTATTTGACTTATTAGAGGGCAAAGTGGCATTTATGAATGTACTTTTGGGCCAGTTGGAGAAATATGATGGGGGTATTTTCAGACCTCAAGGAGGCGTGTGTGTGTGTGTGTGTGTGTGACATCTAACCCATTAAGCATCCCGCAGTGGAATGCACTGACCGTGGGTAAATATGGATATGGTAATGTCGGGCTGAATGTGTTTGCCAGTGTGTGTGTGCCGGTTTTCTGGACGGACAGGTGGTTCCTCTCTGCCCCGGAGGTCTGCCGGAATCAGGGGGGGGCTCGTCAGTACACACCATGGGTGGCACAAACACGTACACAAACACTTGCATATGCACACTCAATGCCTCTCTGATAGGGTGAAGGATAATGACCGTTAGAAACACTTGTGAGGTGCTCACCTCTGGTACCAATCCAGAGAAGATGTGTATACAAACATGTCAGTCAGACACCGAAGCACGTTTCCATTAGGCCGCCAGGTACCAATAATGTCCCCAATTATTTCAGAAGTACACACACAGCACAGTACCTCTGGGGAGCGGGTTGTCATTATTGGAAGTCATTTGAGGGGTGCCGATACTCCGATGGTGAGGATGCCGGCTTATTAAACATGGTGTGTAAAACTCATCTAGTATGGCAGCGTCGCATTTAGTCAATCCAGCTTAATGACCTTGTTAATTAACTGCGGCGCGTTGGGAGCCTGAAAATGAGTCTAAGCACTGTCCTATTCTTAACTTTTTTTTTAAAAAGTAATTATCTCTGCTGCCGTGCTGCAGGTAGTCGACAGGTTTGATCCTTTGTTGGGGAATCAAATTACACAACTTCAAGTGTTCAAAAGAGCATGTACTTTACATGTAATTACTTTAAAACCTCTATCATGAAACATAGTAATATTTGTGTGGATGAAGTAGTATTGTGTCGTGCATTGTGTGTGTGTGTGTGTTTGGGTTGCTGATTGAGTTTGGCGCCTCGCGATGACTGTGGATGGAAATGTGTTTTGTTCATCAGGTCTAGAAGCTGCACAATTAATCAAAATATTATTGGAATCGCAACACGGCCAAGCACAATATCCACGTCATGGGAGCTGAAAGGTAAAATGGGTCTGAACTTGCCATTATAAACGGAGAGGCCGCAGCAGACGAATCACATTCTCCAGGCGTAAAGGAGCGTGCTCGCTTGTAACAAACCCCAGCAGACTACAGTGAACAGATGCATGGATGCAAGCGTCCTGTGCAGATGTAACAGAAGCTGCAGATCACACACACACAGGTGTGCTGTGCCAGCAGCCGTTGCCTCAACATCAGTCCTTCCCTCTTATCCTCACACAACCTCCTTCTTGATCCCCCTCAAACTTTTCGCCCCATTTCTCCTCTCCTCTACGTCCATCTCAACTCTCTCTGTCTCTGTTTGTCCTCTTTTCTCTCCTGATCCGTCCTTCCCAGCTCATCTCCTTCCCTCGCTCATCTCGCTTTGTCGTACCTGATCCCCCCCTCCAATCCTCAGTCCCCACACTTTTCACTCTCGTTCTTTATTATCCTCCTTCTTACCCACTCTGCTTTACTCCACTTTAGGACTTGACAGAGCTATCATTACCCAGCCACCTATTTACTCACAGCCTGTTATTTTCCTTTTGCTTTGAGGGGGACCTGGGGCCAAATCCCTGCCCAGAATACTTGATCCTAACCACAGGATTTATTCCCAAGTGGCTTGGCAAGTGTGGTCAACTCCCTCAGCCCCGTTCCCTCTTTCTCTTTTCCTCTCTCTCTCTCTCTATCTCTTGCTATATTCTGTCTTTCTTTCTATAGGTTTTTCCGTTCCACGGCCGCTTATGCAAATACAGTCCCTCCTATTCAGAGAGCTGTCTACCCATAATCCGACGGATGGCTTCATTTTCAGGGAGCTACACGCACACACACACACACACACACACACACACATATTTTTGCTCACAGGAAAGCAAAATGCATCACACACTCTATTAGGCATACAAGGACATATGCTATCTCTCATAAACATTCACACCAACTGGCACATACGTACGCATATACTTAGACACACACAAACACAGAGGAAGCACGCCTCTGCAGCATGGGTGTTATATTTTGAGCAGCAAGCGCTTTAAGCTGTAGTTGGGCCATAACAACTTCAAAACCAGCAGGCTGTCGCCAGCAGCCATGCAGCACTCAGTTGGGTAAACACTGGCATAATCTAAATCTCTTTCTGATGTGCCAGCGCGACTATCTTTTTTTTCCTGTTCTCTTCAAAGGCCCCGCGAGGAAGTCAAGACAAGGGTAAAGCGATAAGAACTCTCTCTCTCCTTTCGGTTCGGCTCTCCTATCCCTTCCCTCAACTCACTCTCACACTGACCCCGTCTCCTTCGTTTTATCTCCCCGCCACACACACATATATCGCTATCTTCTTATGCCCTTTTTGCAGCACCCATTGCATAAAGTCATAATTCACGCTGCGGCATACATTCAAATGTCAATGACTCTCTCGCAGGCATCATTCCTCTATTGTCCTTTGATAAGCGGGAGGGATGATGGCATATATCAAAATATAGGGCAGTTACCTAATGGAGGAGACGAGGGAAGGAAGGAGAGGAGAGAGCGGGGGAGAGGTTCGGAGAGATTTGCCTGGGTCTTCCCTGCACAGCTCGGAGAGTGATTGAATTATCAAGCAGAGCTTTGCTTGTTGTCCAAGGGGTTTTCAGAGGGAAAGCCCTTTTCTCAGCGGCTAATGCGCTTTTTCAGCCTCGCACAATGGCTGGCTGTGTTGCGCAAAAGGGCTAAGAGCGCTCCGATCGGCCAGAGCTTAAGGGGCCACCAGCTCTTTCTTGGCAACTTCTGTAAGGGCCCCTGGCCACACGTAACCTCCAGGCTTTCTGCTAGCGTTAGCATGTAGCCTCCTCGGAGGGATAATGCACACAACACAGTGATTGCACTTTATGGGGCCGGCGTACCGCTGAACTAATGCTAAATTAATTGTGCTTCGTTTAGATCCTCGTTATCATTCCATGCATTGCTTTGTCGGTTAATTCAGGAGGATACGTCTTTGTTTGCTCTGTTACTTCGCCGAGTTGGCTGCTGTGTGTCTCTGAAGTGGTGCACCAAGTTCAATACTGTACATTCGAACCCTGTGGCGGTGCTGACAGTTGCTCCACAGTGTTACATGATAGGACACGTCAGGGAAGCTTTTTCAAAGCAAATCAAATGTCCCCTTTAGAGAAATATTCATGAAATAGTATCCCTGAGAGCGTGACTGCGTTATTAAAAATTCTGCTTCAATCCACCTCCATATTCGGCGACCACGGGGTTATCTGATCATGTTAATCTCCTCTGAATCAGCATCTCACTAATATCTGTGCTTATTTTCTTCCTTTCCGTTGAACATTACTGTGGTTCCAGTGGACGATATTAATGAGGTGATAATTTTAGAGGGTTCGTGCAGAGAGAGAGGAGGAAATAAAACTGTATTTTTAGGGCGAGGCGGTAAAAATACTGGCCGGGCTCCTCCGCAATTATTCTGAAATATTTGGACAGTATTTGACCATTACTAACCTTCAGGAGGCTCATTATGGACAACAGGATAACACGGAGATCCAAGAGGCTGCGGTCCTGCAGACCTCAAAGTCTGCACAAGTGTTATTCAGTAACACAAGTGTGTCCTCACACGCACACACACACAATACTTTAATGTGTTTGTTTTGTTAATGTGCCTACCTAGAAGTGCATTAAAGCGGTAGGTATGTGGGGCAGTAATTATCACAAGTTTGGAGGGAGAAGATTAAAACCGCTATTCAGTGCATGCGATATTTAAACCAACAAACCCCATTTACATAAATGAAATCCATCTGAAGAGTGCACGCTGTGTAAATCTGCTACATCAAACACAGACGTGGGGTTTTGAAGTCTTTAGTTAAACAAGGCGTGCAGGTAACTGCCGCCCGGTGAAATTAAACCTTGTGTATTTTCAATTTAATACAATCAGAAATAACATTTTGAAGCCGTTTGTTGTTGATAGACTTTCTGGGGGAGAAGCTCTTCCCTGTTAATTAGACGGAGTCGAGCGTCTCGTCCCTTTTAAGTGTTTTTTTTATTAAGCGTGAGGGTGTAACCGCTTGTCGAAGAGATTTTAGTCATTTGCTTCTGATTTATACAAATTCTAAGTCACATCTTTCATCGTTTCTCAATGTCTTCATGCAGTTTCTTAAAAGCCTTTCTTGTTTCCTTTCATTTTCCGTCCTCCTCCTGTATCTGATGGCTCTCTTCGCTCTGCGGTCTGTCCCTTTTTCTGTCTTCATGAGCAGCAAACAGCTGTTCAGCAGCGAGCCTGTGATCTGTGTTAAAAAAAAAAAAGGCACATAAAAGTCACACCGGTTCATTCTCTCATTCTTCCTCGCACACATCGGTCATCCTCGTTTCGGCGGAGACATCCTGTAGGTCCTCAGAAGATGTGATCAGTGACACAGTTTTCCCTGACTTTTGAAACGGCCTTCAGAGACCTGGTTGATCACTGCGCCTTGATTAGTCCTCTTTATTTGATCGGTACGGCGCAGCAGACAGATGGTCACACACTCTCACAGTCGGCCGCAAAACTTTGTGCCAGGAAAGTGTTCGCCACAGCGACCGCTTTTTTTTTTTTTTTTTATTCAGACTATTTTGTCATCGCAAACCTTTCTGAACTACTTGACAGAAATCGAATGATCTGTTTCTGGCAAAATCACCGCAGTGCAATGGATGAGACAGATCCTCGACGTTTCAGCTTTCAAAGCAGGCCTTTGTTTTCAGGTCACATAACGTGTGGCTGGAGGCCGAAGAAAACTCAACCATCAGCATAGATGTTTTCCATTACATCCAATTTGACTTACAAGCAAAATGTTTCGACTTGCGACTCGGTAGGACTGATTCACAATCTGTCAGGGGTTTGGGAAGGCAGGTGGACACAAGCGATGAAAGGATTATTTCATTTAAATCAAACTAAAACAAAAGGGTGAGGAATCAAAAACCGAGGCAGACATGAGGTCACTGACACGGACGGCAACACGGAAGGTTCAGACAAAGACAAAGGGGAAGTGAGACCTTGAATACAGTCACGGTAACGAGACACAGGTGAGATCAGGAGGGCAGGCAGGGAGCTGATTGACTGACGAGACACAGGTGAGAGACATCAGAGCGGGAAACCAAACACAGACAGGAAGTATGTGACACGATTTTTTCAAAATAAAACAGGAAGCAACAACACAGGCAGAAAACGAGAATCATTTCCAAACTTCATCATAGAAGTCTGTGAGCAAACCAACACAACTGGTGAAGCTGACAGTCACACCTGCTGGCTGCTGAGGAATTCTATTGACATTGACTGATCAGCTACTGTCAAGATAAGATCTCACAGATAAGCACACGCACGAATGCAAACACACAAAGCAAACATAGTTTTCTCTCCTAAAACACAATGCACTGCATTTGATCCCCCAATTTGGAAATTGAATCAGACCCCACAACTAGAAAGCGGTTTTGCAGCTCTTGTCTCTCTGCTGCCCACACAATACACATTCTGACAGAGTACCAGCACCACACTTAACACAGCAGTCAAGTATTTTCACCAGCCGTTTGTTATGTGTACACTCGGCACCGAGGGGAAACCAGAAACCGCCTCAATCAGACAGGCAGTTTGGGAAGATTGTGGTTTGACGTCGGAAAATTGCGCCTGCTTCACCAACCGCAGTTCTTTTGTTGAGGAGGGTCAGCTTTAAGTTGTCAGTATGTTTCAAGCTAAGTGCTCGTTGGATGGTTGAGTAACTTCTGAAACACCCTCCGCTGACACATTTATGATTTCGGAAAACGGTCGGACGCCGGTTCGAATAAACCTCGGAGCATTTCATGAAGTTCACGTGCGGTCTTCACAACAGTTTGACTTTTATACCAGTTCTATCCTGCTTGTACTGGTGCACCCACCAACATCACAAGTGTTTCCACCCCCTGGCTGTGTTGGACTGCGTGGAGTGTGAGTCTCTCTGCAGCCAGGTCCTTTCCACACGGTTGTTGTTGAGTTATTCTGTCATTCAGTTGACCTATATTTAATTCCCAATCAATGAAAGTGATTCCCGTCATGCAGATGCTGTTTGTTCAGTGCAGCAGTCCAGACTCACGACAACTGAGGCAGACAGCCTAGTGCCTTTTTTTTATTTCACGAATTATATAACCAAATGTACAATATTCGTTGACACCCCTAGAGACGGAGCGTAGGGAGAAGAAGGGAGAGAAAAAAGATGGAGCGGCACATACCTAAGGTCAAAACCCGGGACCTTAGTCTCTGACCCAGAAAGCCTACTAATCGCTCATTCTTTGAAACACGGAGACAAGGCTGAAAAGGAGGCTGGGGGCAAGGAGAGAAAGATCAAGAGAGGGAGAGAGCGAACGGGGTAAGTGAAGGGCCCCTGCGGGCATCTTAAATCAGCGCAGGCCCAGGCGTACCCTTCACCAAAGAATCGGGAACAGATTCACACTTTCCACAAATGACCACTGACTTTTTTTTTGGGAATACCAACAGCAGTCAGGGAGGGGGGGTGGGAGGGGAGGGATGCTAGTTGGGGCGTCTGAACTCTTCCGTGTCTGTAAATATTTGAGTCAATTTGTTTTTTAATCTCGTGTTTATGCCGAGTCGAGGTAAAACTGTCAGTTTGCTGTTAACACATACAAAAAAGGGAGAAACAGAAGAAGGGAGGGGTCAGGCAGTGCCAGAGTCGGGATTTTGCTGATTCAATATTTACTCATCAAACAGGACTATTTCCTGTAAGCACTTGGCCAAACTCCCGCTGTCACCACCTCACTCCTTTGCTCTTAATCTACTTTTATTTCATAACCTCTCTCTCCCCTTCTCCGGTTCTCTTTTTTTGGCCATTCGCTATCATCGTCATAAACTTTTACGGGGTATGTTTCCCTCCCCCGGCCTGCTGTCATTCGCCTTTATTTATCACTCCCTTCTTCTCTGGACCCTGCTAGCTGTCTGACGTCATGTCTCCTATCCTTAGACACCGAATCAGACTTGAGAAGACATCCGCCTAGTCACGCACCTACCGACCGACCTACCAGCCAGACAGTCTTGTGTTTGTCTATGTTCTGCCGTTAGGTAAATGAAGTATTGTCTGTTTGCCGACACACACACACGCCACAACTTTCAACACTCCACCAACAGAAAGTGTGAGAGTACGTTGAGTGTACTGGATGTTTTGTCTGCTGGGAAGACGACTATACGGCCTCTCCGCTCCTCCCCCAGCACAGAGAGGAGAATGCGACCGAGTCCTGGCAGATGTGCTGTCAAAGTCAGCGACTTTCAGACCTTTGAAAAATAGCCTTTATGTCAAAACCAGATTGCTTGGACTGAAGGTGCACATGGAAAGTGGTGGAATAGCTCCAGGGGAAAAGGTTAGAGGGGATAGTTTTAAGTCTTTTTCATGGAGGTACTTGTCTGTCTGTCGACACATTCGGTGGCTGCTTGTACTTCATGCCCAGACGCTGATGTTTTCCTTTGCTAAAGCGTATTTGTGCATTCGAATTACATCTGTCCATCGCTCAATGTGTCTGGCATGTTGCATGAGCCTTGAATCAGGAGGTTCGTTCTTGTATCTTGTATGTGCAGATCATCCAAACTGTTGTTGCTCTCCCCTCGGAGGTCAAGAGCTCTCACTGTTCTTCGACTCTGCTCCCATTATTTGCTCTCGTAGTAATAGTCCATCTTAGGAGAGGACGGTGGGAGGGGACCAGTTCCTGATTCAATTTCACCCCCCTGCGGTGCACCCGCTGCAGACCTAAGTAACCGTCCATTTACTTTGTTCCATCGCCGGCGTATTCCTCAGACGTATTCGGTGCAATGGGCCCGTAATGAGAGATAAGTTGCAAGGCAGGAATGTAATAATGGAACTAATATTTTGGGGCGAGCACCTCAGATGGATCGGTTTTCCAACAGGTCTGAACATGCTGCTTCACTCCAGATTGGGAGTTTTAAAGGACATGATTAACACACCAGCTTTGTATTGTTGTTACATACATATAACTGGACTGTGAGGTCTGAGCAGCAGAATGCAGAAGGGCTGCACAGAGTCTTCACGTTTCTTCTGAGGAATACCTCAGACCCTGTGTTTTAGGAGGCAGTGGAATGACTGATCACACACACACACACACACACACACACACACACACACACACACACACACACACACACACACACACACACACACTGTGGGATGTTTGCTCCTCCCCCTCGCGGACTTCAAAGCCAGCTGTCCCTTGAGGAACTTCAAACGCTCGGGAGGCCATTAAAAGACAAAAATTATTTTCTGTAAGGTCATGATTTATTTGATTGAAAAATAAAACCGCTAACCCAACAGACGTTTTTTTTTTTTTTTTTTCCTCCTTTCCAGCCTCTGCTTTACCAGGCACAAGTTAAATTGCTACCAGGTGGAAATCCTCTCTAGAGCAGAGAGGCTCCGACTGAGCCTTGATGCTTTCCTGCTCTTGTCTTCCAGGCTCTCATTTGGCGTCGTATCTGTTTCCCTCTCAATTTTTCTGTAAGATGAGATTCCTTCATTAAGAGCTGGATGCAGACATGCAGCACATGAACTAGTTCTTGTCTTTATGTTTGTTCTGAGGGAAATGTAAGGCTTCGTTGCAGGCGAGCAGGAACCACGTCTCCGTTTATTTGTCGACCGAATTCGAAAATAAGTTGTGAAATATGGCAAAAAAAAGGAAAAACCGTGTTTCCATCGACTTGTTCGGAGCAATTAAACTGGGCTGCTCAACCCTTAGTTCTGTCTGAGGTTTAGGATGTGTCTATGTCACGCATGACTGTAATAAACAGAACTTTTAAGAGGTCTTTTTTTTCAGTTTGGCGAGTTCTAATTATTCTTTTATTCCGTTATATTGAGTTATGGGAATATCGGTGAAGACACAGACGGCAGTCAGCTGATTCTTCTTGTAAAACTACTTCCCAGTCAACCATCAAAGACAAAGTTTCTCGCGTCAGGCCCGTAGAATCAAACCATAAATGTCTTTTTCGCACCACAGTCAACAATGGTGTCAGACAACATCTATCATTCAGATTCCAGTTTCTCTAGAAAGCAGAACTTAAATGGAACAGAGTGCTACGAAAACCACCTACATGAGTCACTGAGAGAGTTTGATGACTTAAGTAGACTTTCATGTGGCGGGTTAGATGCACCCCAGGAGTTACACCATTCATTATAAAACAGCTGCTGAAATATCCCCGAGCATCAGACGCCGCGACGAACGTCAGAGTGGTGAGATGTCAACACGGTCGGTATCGATTCCAAACGTTTATTGTAGCGACGCTTGCCTGCTCATCACTTTCATCCTGCTTGCAACATGTGCAATCTTTGTGCAACTAATCTGAGAATTTCCCTCACTTCACTATCGCTTTCATATGACACTATCGATGTGCCCTTGCAGTGTATGATAGAGGCAGTGGACTGTTGCTTTGACTACAACAAAGTAAACAATGCAAGGAGCTGTGTTGGCAACGCCGCTACACCAGGTCAGGTCGTACAGTTGTGGAACTGACTAACACCTGCAATGCATCTGCACAGTATTCCCCGTGACGTGCACGCTCGCGCACACAATCTGTGTCGAGCTGGAGGCCCGAGTCTAACTGAAATGAGTTGAGAATGAATGAAGCCAGTGTGTTTTTGCAACAGCAAGATTTAGGAGGTAGTGTTTCCTATGCCTGTTAGGTGCGGTGTGTTTCTGTGGATTTTATCTTGGCTTTGTTTATGATTCTGATTTTTTTTTGTGTGTGAGAAAGAGATTGTTCGCAGGTTCGACATCTTCACCAACTATCTGGTGGTTTGGCCGGTCGGCACATAAATCGTTTGCAAGTACGTCTGTGTGTGTTGCCGGGTGTATTTCATTCTTCTTTGTGGCCATTCCCACTGTTTGTTTATGAGTGTGCCTGTGTGTGTGTGTGTGTGTGTGCGGCGCTGATGAAATTGCCTTTCTCCTCCACCACCATCTCCTCCTTCCTCCTCCTAATGTTATCTCACTTCCTCTGGGCCCCTGACAAACCCACCAAACAGGGAGAAAATAGAGCACTTTATTGGGACGCCTGTCAGGACTCCCGCTGGATTTATAGCCAACAGACAGCGTTTATCACTCTGCCGAGAGAGGCGGAGAAAAAAAGGGGTGGGAGAGAAAGAAGAAATACAGGGTGAAGAAACAGAGCGATCCTATCCTCCATTTGCATATAGAACATCTCAAACAGGCCGCCGTTTCCGGAAAAGGAACATTGAATTATGTTAACATCTTGAACGTGTTACTTCACTGTTCGGGGTTTGAAGGAAACTAATTGCACATTCCTGCTTATATGCAGAAAGGAAACCAGCGGAATAAACACAAGTTCTGGAGTTTGATTGATCAATAATGGATGTTGACAAGTTGCTAACAGAGGGTCGACTCATGCACTTCACAGTCTTTGATTGGCATCTGGTTTTGGCACATCAAACCTAGCGACAGAACTTGGAGCGTAATTCAGTGCTCACCAGCTAGCCTTAGCTTCATTAGTTTTACCTAAATGACCAGTTAAATAACTCTGAGATGCACTGTGACCTTTTTGTGTGCACTGAAATAGTTAATACAAAGATATTTCTCAAACCTGACTTTAGTCACTTGATGTTTTTCATTACAGGGCTGAGCAGGGCAGATTGAGCGCTGCATTATCACAAGTGTCTCCCTTGTTTTCATCCATGTATCATGTTTTGTCAAGCTTTGCTGTTACATAAGTCTAAATCAGAACATTTTCCCGGCTGTTATTGCTTTCAGTGGCTGCACAGGAGCGTCGCTATCCGTGCTGCTGAGCACCGCAGTAATTGCATTATAACCCCGTTAGCAGCGCCGCTCAGTGTGTTTAAGCACAAACAGCTAGCCGTCCGTGAGCCGTGCTACGTGCCAGCAAACATACAAATATGATGGTTGACACACAAAGCACACCATGTACCTGTCATCCTTGACGCCTGCGCTACATGCCAGCAAGCATACCAGAGAGGCAGGGAAGGCATGCGCCCGTCCATCACGGCTACATGTGGAGCGCCGTGGCACCGAAGAACAACAATGACATCCAACTTGGAGCTTATTGGCAGAAACTATTGATAATCGGGTGAGAGTCGCAGGGGGGGGGAGCTCACAGCCTTTCATCTTCTAACTCCCTCTACCCTCTCTCTCTCTCCATCGTCTCTCCGTCTGCCAAGAGGATGAATTAGGGATGACAGAGCCTCTGTACAGGCTTTTAGTGAAGGGGAAAGAGGGAGGGGGAGAAGTGGGTTAACTGACTCATTAACACATGATGATTTAACTGGTTTGATTTAGTGCTGTGCTACGCTTTCCTGGCAACTTAGGATATCCTCCAGCGGATTGGGGAGGAAAAAAAAAAATTCCTTTAGCTCACAACATCCCTCCTTACTGCCCCCGAGGAGGTCTCCTCTGTCTGCTCTTATGCAGCCTCTCTTCCTTCTACAATAACCACAACCCCTCCTTTTGGCGATGTCCCGTCCTCCTTTTATTCAGACTCACTTTCACTTTCTCCCTCTCACTTCCTCTTCCTCCGTATCTCCCCGGTGTTCATCTGTATCAAGATTTAATGCCACAAACAAGCTTTCTGTGTCAGACCACTGAGAGTGTCAGCGGGGGCGCTCTGTTTCCCCGTCTGTCTCTGCTGTGAGAGTTGCTCCAAAGCTGCTTAGACACACACACTCACTCACGGGGCACTTGTGTTTTGGACACAAAAAAAAAATACACACTCGCGGACACACAGATTTTTATACACACTGCGCCGGAGGACGGTGCTATGCAGGCCAGACCCTCATTTCATCCCGGCGTAAAGTATCACGCACTGTCTGTGAGTGTGTGTGTGCGTGTGTGTGTGTCAGGCCACATCCTCACCAATCATGTTGCACCGACCCCATGGTTCCCCTCTAATTCCTGATGCTCAGGCAGGGACTCCCATGCAGCATCATGATTGGATATGATTGGATCCTTTTGGCACACGCACACACACACGCACACACACATCCCCTGCTGCATCAGTAAGCACCCTGAGGCCTCACACTGGCCGTGCACACACTCACACGTTTGCAGATACACTGCCGATACTCGCCTGCTTCCCTGCCACAGTTTCCCAACCGCATGGGCACCCGCTTATACAGCTGGCCACACACACACACACACAGGCTCACACACGCACACATACACATTAAAAAAGCCGAGAAGAACTAGGACAGGAGTTGTAGCCTTAATCTACTTCTACATCTCTCTCCTCCTCCTCTTCCTCCCTTTTTCCTTTTTGTTTTATTTTTCTCCCCGAAGCCCTTAATCAGAGGGACCCCCGTTCCTCCGTCTCTCTACCTGCAGGGCGTCCCATCCCACCGACCTGGTGAATAATTAATGCTGGCAGGATAAGTTGATTAAAATAACACATCAGGTCTCCTTCACTGAGAAGAGGTATGGTTCCACCCTGACGGTGCTGGTGATGCGGCTAAAGCCGCGACAGAGGGGACAGAATTATTTCTCATATTAACCTGGATTCACATTTTATATTTAGACAGATGGCATTAAAATCACTAATTAAGGCTTCATCCTACTGCTGCCCTGTGTGCTTTGATTGTACATTTGCTGGCGTCCAACCCTCCCCCTCTGTCCAACTCAGCTGTACATGTACTTTTTTCTCGATCCAATGATTCTGCTTGAAAGCGTTGAATCTAGGGTAATGCAACTGGTGCATATGTTGGTGTTTTTACTGTTTTAATTAGGTGTATTTCCTTTGAAATGCTGTCTCGCGCCGAAGGAGTCAGGTCGCACCGTGTCTGATCGCGCGTGATGTTGTTGAGTGGGTGCTCAGGAGGGCTTGTTTACCGTTCTTAGCTTGACGTGAGCCGTGAGAGACCGGAGTGGCCAAACACTACTAATGACTCCTTTCTCAGTTCTCTCTCTCCCGACACACACAAATACTTTATTCACCCACACTTGTATCTCTGCTCCAGTCGGCTCTGAAAAACCGGTGCAGCCACTGGAGGTCATTGTTCCCCATAGCTCCAGCTGGAACTCAGTTTGAGGAGTTCTGCTGTTGTTCTGCTGCATGTGTGTGTCCAGTGTTTGAAGCCCAGCGGAATCCTACTGGGCACTCAAGTAGATCAGCAAATCCCTAATTAATACATCGCAGGAGACTGAGACGTTTGCTGGAATGTTTGGTCGGTGCGAAGTTCAAATATTTTATTCATCTCTTGTTAAAAAAAAGCATATTTTGATTCTCTCAAGCTTTACTGTTAATTTCATTGTGATGCTCTTTTATTTTCTCTCCTCTCTTTGCTCTCCATCATCCGTGTGTTTCCTCTCTTTGATATGCAGCTTTGATCTCTTGCCCTCTTCCCCTGTTTTACGTCCTCCATTGATAAAAGTTGTCTCATTTCAACCGATCAACTTCAGCCTGAAGGTATTTCACTGGTATTGAATTACCACTACACAAGTAGTATTTCTTCATTATACACGGCTGCTGTAAAGTCCCAGTTCCTCAGGTGAGATGGAAGCCAATATCACCTGGATTTACCACCTGACCTTTGCCCTCAATGATTATCTAGCTACGTACAGAGAAAGCACATGATGGTGAGTGGATTAATGCCTGATCCCTGGATATACTAAAGCCTGTTTGTTGAAGTAACCCACCCTTTAACCTCCATAGTTATGTGGAGCGAACGCCGCAAAGACAGACGAGGAGTGTAGCGTGAACACACACACATGCACACGCACACACACACACACAAATAGCCAGCCAGGAAGCTAACCAATACCAAGTGTCCGCATGTTGTTTTTACAATAGGCTTTCTCTGGATTGCAGCTCAGACAGACCTCCTCCCCATCCCTCTCTCTCTCTCTCTCTCTCTCTCTCTCTCTTTCTCTCTCTCTATTCGCTCTCTCGCTCCCTCTCTCTCATCACAAAGAGCGGGTGCTTTATGAGGGTCTGCCTGCAGTAAAAAGCCAAGGGTTGTAGGGGGGCACAGAAGGCTGTCAGAGAGGATATAAATTACACAAATAAAATTCCGCACTGGCACTGATCTTCCTCCAAGAGGGAGACGGAGAGAAAGGCTGGGAGAGGGAAAGATGTTTTACTGTGATTTCAGAGAGGGAGGGGACGGGACAGACAGACACGGGGAGGTAGAGAGATGTAGACCAGAAGGTATGGAGAGCATAATTAATAACAAATAGAAGATAAAGAAGGAAGAAAGAGGGGCGAAGAGGAAACGCAAAGTTTTTCTTCAGCACTTGAAAGTTGCTGTCAGAGCCGTGTGCATGTGCAGCGCCGACACAATCCCCGATAACTGTGGCATCCGTCATCGTCTCCTGCTCTTTATCACCTCCACACATCTCTCACGCAGAATCTTTTATTCTCATCTCCTTGTCAGTGCACTTTATATCTTTGCGTCCTGTGGGTCCTCGCTGATAGAAACTTGCTCAGACTGTATGTTCTCTGCGTTAATACTTGCAACCAAAAGGTTTGGTCTCCTCCCCTGCAGCAGCAGCAGCAGCAAACTCAGTAGGAAAGTGGGTGTGCTTTGTAATTCTGGCATTATTTCGTAGCTTGGCAACATTAACAGTGAGAGGAAATCAGACTATAACCAGGGTTTCCTCTCTGAGCAGAGAATAGTTGTTTGTCCCGCCCCTCTCTCACACAGCTAATATTATTAAAAGACATGCAATAATCATTGTATTATGCAAATATATATGTCCATATGTGCTATAATTGTGTTTAAAGGTCCTGTTTGTAAGTGCTATTATCTCCTTGATTTTCACATTCCTGTAGCATTGGGGCCATCAGATCATTTACATACTGGACCTTTAAAATCTACGTTTAAAAACGTCTTCAAAATCTAGTGTAACTAAGCCTTTAAGTTAACTGACATATCAATCATTTAACAATCAGCCTTTCTTGCAGCTGTTTTCTTTGTGGACAGAAACCACATAGAAAAATGAATACGGTGTATTTTAAGCTGCGACAGTTTCGTGTCTTTAAATTGAAGGCCAATGCTTGATTGATACGCACACACACACACGCGCACACACAATACTATTTTCTTTCGGGCCACTCAATCAGTGTAACCACCAAGAAGGGCATACGAGGGGCAGCTGGCTCCTCTCTCGCTGCCGCCGACTGCTGCACCGTGCAAGATAAGCTGAGCGAGTACAACAGTGAGACCAGTAAACCTCATGGCAGCTAAGCATAGTGGCAGACGGCGAAGCGGTTAAGTTGATTATATAGAGTTGTACATTTCCTCTGGGACTGAGAGAGGAACTGAGGGACGACGGTATGAGGGACGAAGAGATCAATTGGAGGGGAGTAAATCGATCCCGTATAAGATATGCAGAGTGCGAGAGAGGGAGGAGGTAATTGTATGTGGGAGACAGGCGGGATTGTCTGACAGACAGAGGAAGGATGAGAGGGGGTGAGGTAGTGATACAAAGACAGAACATCAAAGATCCTCCGAGCAGTGAACTCTATCATAGTTAGAAAGTTTCGATAAGTTTTAAAAAAGCATCTCCCGATGAAGACTTCCTATTTACTGATTTACATAATTACTCCTAATAATCATACGTGGATGTTCATGGAGTTCTATCCTGCCTCATCATGCCCCGAATCTCTGCTCCGCTCTATTTCTGGATGCTTACTTCTTTGAAAAATGCATGTCGCTGTCACCATGTACTTTCTGTTCTGGAATTCGTATTTGTTACGATGCCAAGAACAGTTTTCTCTTAGTCTCCAATTAAAATGTTTTCTACATGAAAATACATCGCAAAGGATCCTTATCTGGCTGATAAAGGACATCAGATGATGACCTTAGCGGCGGAGGCTACGATAGCAACTAACACCCTCCGTTAATAAAGTTAATTGTTAAAACTAAAATAAAAAAGTCGTGTTACTTTTGAGGAGAAAGATGCTTATCACTCCCTTTTTAAAAAGAAATGTCAATGATCAAGACTACGATAGTTAAATCTATCAAAGATTCATTGTTGAGTTCAATAGACGTAAAAAAAAGAAGAATTTAAATTGATTAAAAAGAAAACTCTGTGAAACCCAGTCTGAGCTCTCATTGGATTGTTGATGTCTGTGTGTGTTTTCAGCCATATTGTCGGCCCTGCCGCGGAACAACAGAAATACCTTGGATGATGTTTGTGTCCCACTCAGCTGTTTTTCCAGACGATTGGGTTTTTGGCAGAGAAAGAGAGAGAGAGAGAGCGAGAGAGAAAGAAAGAAAGAGAGAGAGATGGTGTCCATTGTTGTCTCCTTGCTGGAATGATCGTGCACCTGCATGTTGCTGATGGTGGAATTTGCTATACATAAATTGAGTGTGTGCGTGTCTGCGTGTGTGCGTGTCTGCGTGTGTGCGTGTCTGCGTGTGTGCGTGCCTGCGTCTGTGTGTCTAACAAATCACCTTGTGTGGCTTCATGGCAGCCACTGTTTTAATCTTGAAAGTCAGAGCTTCCTTGAACACACCAACAACAGTCCCACCTGCTGCGTTAGCACCTCCCCAAACAAGTGCAGAGAATTTATGTAACGTATGAAGCGTAAGTTGGAAGGTAACTCACGGTAATGAAATATGTTTACACGGGGTTGTTGTTGCCTCCGCTTAAAACAAAGATTGTTAACACTCCTTCACTCATGAATGTGCGTGTGCATGCTTGTGCGTGTGCTGCTCTGTGGGTGAGGGCTCCATGCAGTTGCCTTGTAATTCGAGTCATTGATTGTTTGCACACATATATTGACTCCACTGTTTTAATTTGCTTGTGTCAACCTGGATACATGGAACTGACACGCGTGTGTCTGCGCGTGATTCAGTACAAACAGGAAAGGCACGCTGCTCTCCCCGCTGTCGGTGATTGGTCCAAACTGTTGGCGTGTCGCTCACGTGGACGTGATTGGTGTCATTGCATAATTAGCGATTGTTATTCAGCAGAAGGCTAACACACGTTATCAACATCACTCCAAGGTCGGCCCAGAGCAGCTGCATGGGTTTGACCGCTCAACCCTGAGGTGTAGTTTAGAGACTCCCTCCGCACCAGGCCTGCAGGGAATTTGATGTGTGTGTGTTGCATGTGTGTATATGCTTGAGTAGAAAGGGAGAGAAGCACTCTGTGTCTGAGCTGCTGTATCGCCAGGAGATAGCAGATGGATATAAAGTATTTTTATAATTTATTTGCTGCACAAATGTGGGTGCAAGAATGTTGCTACACTTCACATAATCCTATTTGTACTTTTGTGTATATGTAGATGGGGTGACACACATTTACCATTATGCACTTCTATATAAGGACGTGTGTCTGGTTTGTACCGGCGTGCAAACGCTTGTGTAAATGTACTTGTGCATGCTTGGTGCCTTGTGTGGCTTTTAGCTGCTCCATACTTACAGGGTTATTTAATGTTTTTTTTCCAGGGGACAGCTGAATGTCAGCAGATTTTTTCTCCTTTATCTGAGCTCCCCAGAGCAGAAAGAGACAGAGATAGAGTGGATGAGAGTAGTTCAGTAGATGGATGGATGAATAGATGAACGTCAATATCCTCTAACACACTCCCGTTAACTGTCACCTTTCTTGACTTGAATTAATTATTCAGACAAAATGACTTTACTAGTGTCATAGTTGCTATCTCCTCCATTTACAACCCAATGCACTCACACCAGTACTGCCCTACAGTATATTCCCTTGCAGTAATGGTGCAGGATGCAGGAATCCTTCATGCAAAGTGTGGACTTCTTCTACTTTCCTTATATATACTCCTTTTCATGCAAAGTGTCTGAACTGAAGCTGCAGTTGATAAAACATTATGTTCAAAAAGAAAAGGTTCAGACAAGTAAGATGAAGGTCATGTACAGTATTTCCTGCAGATGCTTGTGTATATTTACGGCATCAAGTACTGTTATTTGTATTTTATCTTCATTTAGTAATAACTCTGAGATCCCAACAGGCCTTTATTTTAAGACCTTATCCATTTATTTAAGATGGTTCAGTGTAAAATCACATGCTAACAGGCCCATATGGGATCCAGGTATCCCTGGTGCGAGTGTATCTCTAAGGAATGTGTGAGGTTGGTGCAGGGTGCTTCTATTAGTGCACTCTGAGTCCAGTACAGAGTGCAAAGTTTAAAGATGTGCAAAGGGTTCTGAGCTCTTTTATATTACTGAGCAGATGTTGTTACTGAGTGACGGAGCAGTGCAAAGACACTCTAACTCCACGAGTGTACACAGCAATACAAAGCATATGGATCCTATTTATTGTTGCATAATGTATTTCAAAGGTACAGGGGATCAGATCCTTTTCCATTATGTTAAGTAGAGTGAGTCAATCAGCAACACAGGAATTGTATTTAGTTGTTCAAAACCAGGAGGCTGTTGGTGTTGGGGTTGGAGGTGGGGGTGTGGGAGCAGATGATTAGTTGAATTAGATCCACAGCGTGACCCACATCTCCAGAAGGCTTACCAGCTGATTATCTTATCTCGGAACCGTTAAACATTCTTACCTCCTCTAATCAAGCAGCAACTAATTGTAGGGACAGAAACCTCCTGCATCCCTTCACTGTCTGATCTGCCCTGCAGACGGCTGCTGCATCAATATCTGCTGTCACATTTAGATGCACTTGGTCTCAGAGTTGATATATACCTGCTGGACCGATGGAAAGTAATGGTCACTGCAGTGTACAACTTGGGCTCAGCAACCTTGTATTTATTATTTCTTTGGCTTTTCCTCCTCTATAGGCCCTTTTGTAAATCACTATTTTAAACATTGTTTTGAATCTTATCTGATCCAACAGCTGTATTAGTGTTGTCGTCCAGAAGGGAACGAGTGATGAGTGATCCGTCCAGAGAGAGAGAGAGAGAGAGAGAGAAATAGTTTCTTGGCCGCCTGCGATGGAGTTTTTCCTGTTGACGTCTGCTTGGTTGCATAGAAACTACAGCGGATAGACACGGACCTGAGAGCATCCACACCTCAGGTCCAATGCAGTCTAGACAGACTGACGCTTCGCTGTGTGCTTAATGTGAAATACCCACCGTCGTTTACTCAATGCACACACGACCGTGTTTGAAGACACATTTTTCCTATTGACATTATTGTAACGCGGTTTGTGTATTATTTGACAGTAGAGAAGAATTAGTGAGGAAGAGCGACGGGGGATGACATGCACTTCCTCACGAGTGTAAACAGAGATGTCAGTCATGTAGTATTCTTTGGATAAGTGGTTTGGCTCACTGTTGTATCACAGTATAATTTGAACCACTGACAGTAATGGTATATTTGTATGGTCGTGGTTTGTCTGAACACTTCCTCAACTTTAATATATTAAGGCTTGAAGCAACGCGATAGAATATGAAGCTACACAAATAATACAGTGGGTTGATGCATATGTCATGTCCAAACTCACACTAAAGCATCTCTGCAGGTGGATCAAAGGTACGACATTGTCTGCTCGTGTTTTCAGAAGAGAGGAAAAGTCAAAACAGCTTATAGCCGAGAGCACAGGAGTTGAGGGAATAGCAAACTGAATATTGACGGGTTCTGAGAGGAGATTTCGTTAACTCCTGATTAGCTCTGACATGCCAGGCCTCCCAGCAGCCCCTGGCACCGCTGTTCTCACCTCCACACACGAGTAATCTCATCTGCAAGACCCACACACCCACGCACACACACACACACACACACACACACACACACACACACACACACACACACACAGCTTTTTACAAGTTTTACTGTGACACCTTTGTTCCGATTAAACATGAAAACACTGATACACGGGGATACGTGCCAAATTACCCCAAGACACACACACACACACACACACACACACACACACACACACACACACCGATGCACACCGACCGACACGTACGTCGCCACTGAAGCTTAACTTTCCCTTTTCTGCAAGGTCTGTTGGCAGCGAGGGTAAAAAAGACTATAGGAGCTCCAGAGACATCAGGGGGAGAAAGGCAGGCTGAATGGGGCTCTCCATCATGTTGTCAGCTAGGTGCATCTTTAGCTTTAGCACGGAATGAGGAGTATTTTTAAAAGGTGCTTCGAGGTGCAATGAAGACGAGTCGGATAAATGACTACTCTTTTTCATTCAAAGGGCCCGGCAGAGCCCACAGGGTCACAGTGTGTGTTAGAGGAGAGAGAGAGTGTGTGTGAGCTTGTGTTTGAGAAAGCATGCGTGCTTTCTACCGTCGCCAGCTGACGTTTTTGTTACTCCTGACACTATAACATATTATGTTTTTTTCTGGCTGTTGCCCCTCTCCTTTCATCACTGAGTGGGAGAAGTAATGTAGTTCAGAGGGGGCATGTAACATGGAACAATGGCTCCAAAATATTGAATAAGGAGTG
Source organism: Macroramphosus scolopax (assembly GCA_901007825.1). Taxonomy (NCBI): domain Eukaryota; kingdom Metazoa; phylum Chordata; class Actinopteri; order Syngnathiformes; family Centriscidae; genus Macroramphosus; species Macroramphosus scolopax. The sequence continues at coordinate 98,736 of CAAKHC010018247.1, forward strand.
AAAGGGAGCCAAGGTCTCAATGACAATAGACCAGAGCCCAGGGTGAGGACTGATGGTGTGTGGGGGGAGTGAGTCCAGATTGATGATAGATCTCCACTGGTTAAATATTATCAGGATTCTTTTTTCATGTATCAACCCCCCCCTCCCGTGGTGGTAACCAACAGAGCATGGTAAGATGTGGCCAGTTAATGATCTGCCCTTCTGAGGCCATTCACTTTTTGTATTACCCTATTTACCTACTATTGTGACTCTGCCCTCTGCATGGGTTCACAACACAGATGGTTCGGGTCGCCATAGTGACCGCAGAGCTTTATTTATCTCAGTCCAAAGCTCTGCTGTGTTCTGTTTTTCTTTTAAATCCTGGATGTTTTGTCTTAAATGAAGTCCTGGAGTGATCGGCCAGCAAGGCAAAGAAGCGGATATTTATTTTCCTGAAGTTCTCCTTAATTTGGTTTATTCAACTGGACCTCTTGTGACAGCAGATAAAAAGGTCCTTGAGATGCGACTGACACTATGTGCAACAACAACAGAATGACGCTCGCCCTCTCTCTCTCTCTCGGGACATGTGGATGCATGTTTTAGGATATTATAACCCAGTGATGTTGGTCATGTTTTCAGTAGTTCTGTATACCGTCTTTGTTTTTGCATTAATATATAAATATCAAAGGCTGGTGATGAAAACATTGATTTCAATTGTCACAGCACAGAAGTCGACCCTCATGCCACTCGGGGGGTTTCGAGTGAGGAGAGATGCTCCTCATCCAAGTTTCCCTCCTCACCACACATAAGGCCTCCAACAGTAACAGAGGGTGAGAGGTGGCAGATAAAGGGCAGTTGCTCCATCTACAGTCCCTGCCCCCCCGTCCCTTTGAGATGCTGATCACTCCTCCTCCCTCACTGTCATCACTCCACTACCTCCTATTTTAATGTGGAGGAGTCATCCATTCCATTAACCCTCCTCCTGCTCCGCTCCCTGGGTTAGAATGAAGCAGATCGCCCATCACCGGCCTCCCCCACCGCCCTGTAAAAGGCAACAGGGCAACAGGAGCCACAGTGGTGATGATCGCGGGGGCATTTGTCATGCTCTGGGCAGTCTGTTGCTCTCCCAAGGGCCTTTGTTGTCCCCAGATCCCAACTTGCTGGCTAAGCAGGGGATTTCACGTGTTTCATTAACATTTGAATCAGCTCGTCACTTTAGTGCATTTCACATCGCTCGGCGGGCGATGACACACGCAGACTGACTGGAAAACATAAAAAAAAGCAGGATGCAATAAGCCCGTGCGGCCAGGAGAGAGCTGTCAGTTTATTAAAGAGTAAGGTCAGGATTATGGCTGTATCACACACCCACATGCACATGTGTTCACACACAATACCGTTTCAGTGAGGGTTGACTGGTCATTCAGCCTGAAGTCATCCAGCCTCTGTGTGGTTCGTGACACACATTCAGTCTTTGTACTAAGCACAACAATCAGCGTTCCCTGCCCGGCGCCGGTGTTAGGGGCACCGCTCAAGTGGAGGTCACTCTGCGAGGCGTTATAATGCTTTGGGCTGGGCACCACTGTACTGAGGGCAATCCACTTAAAGCGAGCCACTAACCCTCCCTCCGCCGCCACCTCCCTTCATATTCCCTCCAGGACACCCTGAGCATCACAGTTCTGGATGGAAAACAGGGAATCTGACGCTCTGCAGCGCTTCTAAAGCTGGAAAGGAGCGAAAAGCAATGAGCACCGGCACCCCGACAGCAGGGCCGAAGATCTCCGTCAGAGAAACAGCTCAAACCAGGCAACGTGGGCATATTCACTTCTTAGTGAACTTTGAGTTAAGGCCACCAAGGCAAGGCTGCAGTAAAATAGACACTTAAATAAATAAATAAAGGCAGCTAGACCTTTAATCACATCAGTGATGCCAATTTGTGAGTGAGTTCTGGCAGAGCCGGGTTGGGAGTTAACCTCCCAGCTCTGCCAGACTCTTAACTCCAGTTCCTCCTTACCTTTCTCCCTCTGGCAGCAGGATCTTATCCTTCCTCAGCCTGGCTAGATGGTATTTTATGGCAACTCCTCACCCAATAGCTAATTAAATAGTTTATTTTTTAACTTTGTTTCTTCCCCATCTGCATATCTTTTGCTCTTTTGTGCATTAATATTTCTTTTAGTGCTTCTCTACTCTGCCTATTTTCTAGGCTGCTGTCCTCTTTCTTTCTCTCTCCCTCTTGTCTTTTATAATAGAATTAGCCATGTGTCCATTTGTTTGTGCTAAACATCTCCCTGTGCCTGACAGCTAATAGGGGCCATTCCCAGTCCTGGATGACTGATGCTGAGATATCCTTCCTCCAGGGTAACATCCATAGCAATTTTCTCTTGATTTGCTGAGTGATGGACTCGTTGCAAAGGAACATAGACCTAATGATCATTGCAGAGAAAGGGTCTCTAACTCAAGGCCACCGAGTGTAGACGATTACAAGCTATGCAATAAGCCACGTCTCCTTCCCCCTCCTCTGTCTTTCTCTCCCTCTGCTGAGGTATTTCCAGAATGCCGCTGGCCATGATGGATTTATTAGTGGGCCATACTTTGGTAAACACCGATGGTGGGCAGCTTTGTTCTCCCCCCTGTGATATAGTGAAGGTCCCCATAAAAAATAGGAAAACCAGGTTACGGTCACCACAGAGTGGGGCTAAACAATAAAAGGCTTTATGGCCAGATATAGGCCTGTACCATAAATGCCGGAATCCACTGTGAGAGGGACATTAAAGGGATAATGACTGGGAGTAGCTTTCAAAAGATCCCTGCAGCCACTCAGAGGGTCTTTTTTTAGAAAAGAGACAAACATAAGCGGAGCCGCGCACACCGCGGAGGGCAAAGCACCAAGGTAAAGATCTATAGAACAGTTTAACTTTGGGTCAAGCGTTGTGCCGTAGCGCGTCTATCCGGTAGATTGACAGAAAGAGGGGGAAGTTCACCGATAACCGCGGCTTGTTCTCACATCGACAGGTCGGGCCCTCATTACACATTGGCTCGCAGTTGTGAAGCCCAGCTGTTGGGTTTGGCCGGTGCCGCCTGTACGCGTTGCACAAAACCAGCTGTGCAAACAAACACACATGCGCACGACTGTCACGGCAGGGAGCGGAGTGGTGACAGACAGGTACGCCGAGTCTCAGGTAGATTTAAGAGTAAACGCGCACCGTGACACGCAAGCTTAAATACGCACGTACAGGAAGGAAACGCACCGATGGGAGATGTGATCCTGGCAGGCGCATGGCATGAGGAAATTGGTTGCTGGGGCCATGCCAGCCGTAGGTGTGGGTGTGGAGGATTATGGTTTGGATCATCACCATCGTAGGATAATGCTGTTGACATGCAGACAGCCTGTTTTACCTCACAGACTGGACAGACACAACCACTATCCTACTCTTACTTGCTGCCTTCTTTGCAGCTTCTTTCTCTTCCACCACCGAGCTTCTTTATTACTTTCTGGGAATATTCCAGAAGGATGTAAATGCTTTGCAGAGGCTTGCCTGAACTTCTTTTTCTGGCCATTAGCCATCTGCGAGCACATGTGCAGGAGAGCTCGGGGGTTGCTGTAGCATGAGCGTCTGTGTTTGTGTAGTAGCAACTAAGGCAGACAGGAACTCTAAAATTAGTCTCATCCATTTTAACTCAAACATGTCCGGCCTTATCTCGTGCGTAGAAGGCTTTCACCCAAGCCAAGTGTCGTCCAATAGGGTGAGTGTGGTCTGTTTTCTACCCTCGCTACCGTCTCCAGACCAACGATGGTTCCCATGACTCAAAGACTATTTGATTTCGTTCTTCACTGTCCTCACCGGTAGAGAACACACTGTTCAGGAAGTGATCATTGGAAAGAAAAAAGACCTCCAGAGTGCAGGAACATGCGAGTCAAGGGACAGTTGATTGCAGATGTTAAGGGATTGTCTCCAAAATCTGCGAAACATCCAAACGAACTCTGGTTCATTGGCTCCGCCGAGATCTTCCCAGCCACAGCTAGCTTGGATTTCCACGTTTGCAGAGAAGGTGTCCTTCCTCTTTTTATCACGCACAATAATCCAAATGACATAACGACCTATTGTTTGTTTTAACCTGACGGCTCATCTCCTCGGGGGGAAGGAATTGCAAGAGGGCACTCTTAACAGCTTGCACACCCCCCTGATTGGCCTGAAGAAAGAGGGAGAATGGGGGCAGTAAAAATAGTTTGACACTCTCAAGGTCCAGCCAGCAATCTCCTCTCCGTCCTTACCCATAAAACTCTTTGAATTCCCTCCTAAAATGCTTATTCCCTTCTCTCCCACACTCTTCCTCCCCCCCAAACTATCCACCAGACTCTCAATTTCAGCTTTGCTCCAAATGACTTATGTAACCATCTATTCCTGCAAGGATGATTGAAGCTTTAATCAGGCCCCGCCATCAGTTTGCATGGACTTTATGCAACGCTTTAGAGCCCACGCCACACATGTAAGACTAATCTTTCAGTTTCAAGTTAGGAGATCAGGACACGATCTGTGGGCCGGACAAGACCGGACAAAGAACAGCCACCTGGACTGCTGGACCGGTGCGTTAACATGAGCTTAACCTCTTGTGACTAATTGGCCCCGTTCAGACCGGCCCTTAAGATGCATCTCGGGGTCATCTCCTCACAAGTGGCTGCCATAAGCACAGGACATATTATACGTATTGAGGACACATTGAGATTCAATTACTCAGAACACATTTGGAGGAGATCTTGGCAGCGGACTCTTTTGGCAGGGCGAGCACAAATGTGTTCTGCCATATTGAAGATCTGCGTCCTCAACCGTCGCCCCCAGTAGTGTGTAGTTAGTGTTATTGCAGAGCAAGTGTTTGGAAAAATCCATGAGTGCCTGGAACTGTGTAGTTTTGATTTCTTCTTTTAATTTTCTGACAGTCGCCGGTAAAAACAACATTTATATTTTGCTAAATGGAAACACTGACTTGTCTACGAGCACATAGACTGAAGAAGTGAGACATGATCACAAGCGGTCACTCCAGGTGTGAACTGACATACTTAGAGGTCTCCGCTTGTGATCAGATCGCCCGAGATGCGTGTTGATGCCAAGTCGGAGCGGGACCTTTTTTGCTCGGCATTACATCGTCTTGAGGACGCAATGAACACCGCCGACCGCTGCGACCGCGTCACGTCTTCTCGTGTTGAAACACGCCTAGCAGAACAAACCGGACACCACTTGGCACCGACCCAGTGCTTTTATTTTCTCTCAATGTAATGTCATACATGCAGCTGTCTGCTCTGAGAAGACACCCTGTTTACATCTCTCTCTCCCTGTTTGAAGACGTGTCTGGGTGTTTTCTTATTCCTGTAAAATAAAGAGTTTTTCAGTTTAAAAATAAACGTGACAGGCTGTGGGAAAACACGTTATCTTTTATTTCCCCCTCCCTCCCTCCCTCCAATAAGGAATAATCAACAACCTGTTATCTCTTAGCTTGTCTTGTGCAATCACGGCTATCACCCGAAGGATGAAGACCCTCCCCCCCCCCTTTTGAAAAGAAAGCAAAGCCTGGAAAATTAGCATTTTCTGACAGCCATTACTCATAGGGCCGATGCTGTCAAGGAATGTGTGGCTATCAGTGCAGGCGAGGGGTCGACGTGGCTCAGGCCTGCACACTGGGCTCTTATCACACAGGGTAAACACACTGGGGTCTGCATTAAATAAGTGTCACAGTGAGTGGGGGCGGAGCAGCTCGGGCCCCCCTGCCAGGCTCCATACTGATAATCCCTCTCAAAAACGGCGCTGGTCAGACCCAGCTGTGGCCTGTGGCTCAGGTGGAGGAAAGGTGGGGGAGGAGTGGCATTGTTCGGACAGCGGGGTTGATTACAGCCGGAGTCACGCAGGTTTTTGAAGGTGGATATAACTGAAGCCGCTCTCTATGGATCAACATTATTCCATCCACACATTTGTGCATTCTTCTCATTCCCTTAATATATTGTTTATCTACAAATAAACTTAGTTGCCTTTGTTTTCCACACGGAATAATGCTGTTGGGTGACTTGATTCCAGTCTGGCGATGCCAGCTGCTGCACTCCAGATCACATGACAAGCATTGGTCAGAGTTCTGAAAAGGTTTCCCTGTCAACACCACAACAAGGTGACGGGACTGCTTATTGTGAAGGTCGGATGTGGTTACGGGACTCCGACTTCAATTGCCTGTGTACTCTTTCAGAGCTGACATTCACTTCACCTTACTTTGATGCCTTTTGTTGCTGTGTTGTGACATCTTTGGCACCGGCTCAGGAGCCTGAAACAGAAGCATGCTTGCATAAGAAGTTGCAGCAATGTTGCACGGAATGTTGCATCGAAAAGGTGGAGTAACTTTTTCTATGAGGAAAACAATCAGAGCTGCAGCAACACTGTGAGAAAAGTTGTGTGTCAGTCATCTTGACTCGGTGACTTTGTCAATTTTGTTACCCAATGTGTGCCGGGTGAGGTTGCGGTGCCTCCGGGCAGCCCCGGAGGATAAGTGTAATGGTGTTACATTGAGTTTACAAGGTGGGAAACCTTGAATAATGTGGGATGAGAGTGAGCCAAAGAGGCGAATCCGAGTCAGCCAGTGGGTCACCAGGAGGTGAGGCTGCCTACTTCCCTGGGTTCAGGAAAAGTTCAGCTGCATAGCATTAGGCAAATTAGGGAGACAGCGACTGGGGGAGAGAAGAAAAAAAAAATCGGAGGGTAGCGACTGATGAGAGCACGGGGGAAAGGGTCACATTAGTTGGAAGGAGGAGCCCGGATAAATAGTCAGAACATAGATGGGAACTTCCAGGAAAAAAGAGTGAGAGATACACCCTGGTGCACTCGCTCATTATGTCTATGTCCGTGTAAAGATATGAAAGACTCATTACTGAGCTTATATAACTTCATCATGCCCTCAAATATATTCCTATTTAAAGCCCCCCGCACCTAAATTTAAAGGAGGGCGCCCCCTCCTCCCCCTTTCGGTATTTCTAGAGAGGGATCTCCGTGGTGACGTCTCTGAAGGGGTTAAACGTAGGAGGCGCAACGCTTGAAAGGGCACTGATGGGAGACGGGGGGAAAAAAATAGAAAGAGCCGAGTGGGGGAGGAGCCAGAGCCCTCAGCTGCTGTGCCTTGTCACATTCGTGCAGAACATGATAGCCGCACGACTCGGTGAGGCACACTGGGAATGATTTAGGCTCCTCCGCGAACACAAACAAGGCGGTGCTGCGTGTTTCATGTGAACCTGGATGTAAGAGAGCCCGGTCGGATCGAGGGAAGCCGCTTGGTCGCTGCGGCGCACGGAGGGAGACCGGTTCAATTACGAGGCTGACAGGAGTCCACCCACGGCGGGCGCCAACGGGACAACCGACTAACCCGAAAGGACAAGCTGCAACTAGACGGGATTTCCCCTCTGATATTTGCGCCCTCACACCACCGATAATTCTCCTGTGGCATCGACACGGACATTTGGAGATTTGTCTTCCCTTACCTGTGATTTAATCCGGGTTATCTTTTTTTTATTCACGGTCTGGATACAGCCTCAGATGTTGCTCCCTGTGTGACCAAGGCCGACAGGATCCATATAGACTGTCTGAGTTATTTTCACCATGCAGACTGTTGTAAATCCTGCAAATTGAGCACAGCCCACCAGGCTAATTCACTCTGACTCCCTCCTCCGTGTTGCTTTCTATCACAACGGTACGAAAAGATGTTCAAATCCCCCACCCTGTCTTCGGATATATCACTTTTTCCTGTGATTTGAATGTTGTTTCCTCTCGTTTGGTCCCCCTCAGTTTCTACCTCTGCTGGCCGCGAGCTAAACGCGAGGTTCGTGTGCACGCGACAGTAGTTCGTTTTTTTTTTTTTTCCTCTTGAAGAATCCCCCTGCTTCGTATGATGTATGAGAGTGTGGACGTTGTGGGACTGAATCCCAGCCCGAACCCGTTTTTAATGATGGATTACTACAACCAGAGCAGAGGATGCTTGATCCCAGAGAAAGGACTGGTGCCCGGAGCGCCCCATCCCTACAGCACGTCCATCCGAAACCAGCACTGGAACGGCTCCAATCACTGTAGGTGCCTTTTTCCTGCCTCCTCAACTTCCTTTCATAGATAGGGGGAAGTTATTGCAATCACATTAATGTGTGTGTGTGTATTTATAGCCCTTATAAAAGACGCGGTTTGACTTTATATACATTGCTCCATCACATAAAAGTCGCGACTGAAATCGTTATAAGGCCTTTTTATTGTGGTGTATGCAGCCTCATTTTAATTATTTAAACCTCATAATATGCGCCGAACAGCGTTGCATGTCATCACCGTTACTGAGCCTCATAACTGCATTAAATATACTTGACCCACTTTCGGCCGTGCCCCTCTTCCTCTTCCTCTCCTCGTCTTCGCCCAGGTTTGGTTTTATTCCGGGAGATCTCGCTGAGATTGCGGCGCACAGATCCAGGCCACGTTATCCAAAGCTTTAGCGTTCCAGAAATATGCACTTAATACAAACAAGGTTCTGCAGGGGCATGCCAGCGTTAATCAGATCAAACTTTCCTGCCAGTGTTATCCCTCGGTTCCTCTAGTAATCTGGATATCTGCACCCACAAGCCACAATTCTTCTGCAGCACAGCCTTAATAGGACAGTCCTGTCTGGTTAATACTGCATTCAGGCTCTGAAGTTATTTAAAGTATTTGAACATATGAGTATTAAAGCTATGGAAACATTGCAACACGCTGGACTCTATTATATACATTTAAATGTTAATATTACACATTTCTGTCATGTTTGTCTGGCCAGTAGTTTTCTTCACCAGCAGGGTTCACTTTGATACAGTATGTACTGTAAGAAGAGTTTTACTGCACCTACAAAGTATCCCAGAGGCCATCCCCATTCTCCACCTCAAAGGAGAGCTCCTCGCTCCCAGCTCTCTATAGAAGAGATAGCTCTGTTGTCTTTCACAGCTAAAGGAGTGTAAAAGGGCAGGAATCTCCACAGGCTCTAAAGGGCCAATTTCCTCCTCGGCTCAAGACTTTAGGAACACACGACAAAGGGGAATTTTAAAACTGATGTTTGGCAGCAACAACAAAACCACTCTAAACTGGTTTGTTTAAGTCTCTCTGTCTCTTTTTGTCCCACCGCTAATTTTTACTCAGTGAAAAAACGAGATTAGAAATCCCCCTTCATAGATCTCTGAAAGGCAGACAACCAGTGGGCTTGATGGTAGTTATTGTACTGGGCCAGTAAACGGCTCTGCAACATTGATTCAAACCATGTGAGCTTGTCTGAAAGAGACTGTGGGGGTTTGGCCCAGGAAAAGACCTCTGATCCCTCGCTCGACTCCACATTGTTTTGCTCAACGGAGGAGTTGCAGGGGGAGTGTGTATGTGTGTGTGTGTGTGTGTGTGTGTGTGTGTGGGTGGGTGGGTTGATGGTAGGTGGGGGCAGTATAGCCCCTCTTGGCCTTTATTGGTCAAATGTAATAAAAAAATAAGTGCCCAACTGTGGAGTGGTGGCGGTGAAGGTGGCTGGGGTGTAGAGGAGAGCGACACGACAGACTCTGGTGTCATCGCCTTGTTTTGAGGCCGACTGGATCGTACGTACAGAAAATAAAATGGAACCAAACAGCAGGATTTCTTTCTGTGCTTCTCGTTCTGAAGCAGGAATTCAAACTAGCCTGAAAATCCCATAAACATCAGCTGGCTTGGTCTCCTTCTGGACTTCACAGACTGTGATCTCCTGGTATGTTATCCTCAGCGCATTGGTTCAGAAACAGATTGCTGGTTAAGTTTAACTTTTTTTTTTTTTTTTTTTTTAATCACATCAGATTTTTCTTTTTTGGTCCTTTTTTTTTCCCTCAACGCTCCACATGTGATTTAACCAGTCATTACAGTCCTTAGAGGCAGGCTCTCTGGTTCTCCACCATTTCTAACGTTGAATTATGGTCCCATTTACAGTAAAATAGACGATAAAGCAGGACGTGCTTTAGGGTGTGATAAGTCACTACCAGAACGTCGGGATAGAGGCGCTCTACCCTCTCATCCAAATACCATATTGTTGAAAACAATCAAGATGGCAAAATTCAAAATATCCAACACTGGTTCCAAACCACAAACCAGTGAGTGATGTCACGCTGGCTACTACTACTCAATCTATACCTTCTACTCTCAGTACAGGTTTGCCCAGTCACAGATCCCGTCTGCAAGTCAGTTGTAATCTGGTATGCAAAGTAATCATGCTGAATCTTTATGATGAAAAGGCTCCGGCCTTGCGGAGTGCCTGTCCGAATCCTTCAGCAATTATGGGCTCATGCATGAAAGAATGTGTGCTTTGCCTTGTTCACATGACTGTCACACACAAAAATGGGGCTATGAAGGAAAGAGGGATTGCATGGTGGGCTCAAATGCTCACAAGCCCACAGGCATCTTTCTCTTTGTTATTTTCCCAGGCTGTCCCCAGTACGAAAGAAAGCAGTCACCAGGGATTTCCAGGGAGTAGACGGGGCAGAGGGGAAAGCTTTAGCTGGTTTGTCTTCTGAAGGCAGGGGCTGCCAAGTAGGCTATTGGACATGAATGCTGTGTGTTTGAGGGGCAAGTGACTGGCAGCCTAATCTGACTCATGTGGTATTTAAGGGCGGAAGTCCTTTTGCCCAGCAGGAGGCCGACGAACAAACAGATGGTATTATATTGGCTTTCGCCGCACTAGACTGTAAGAGCAGTCAATGATGACGGCGTAGGTCAGTCGGACCTGGAGGAAGGTTTGAGAGCCGCTAGTGAAGCAGAAATCCTGTTGTCATGTTTGGCTTTCTCAGCGGCTGCAGCGAGAAGTGTACTTAACTGTTGGCACCGCTCTGGCAGCAACATGGAAAAATGTGGGTGGTGTGTTTGGACTTGGCCAGCGGATTGGTTTTGGCCTTTCCGAAAGAAGTGCGAAAAGCACATCCCCCCCCCCCATTTATTTATTTATGCTGATTTTATTTGGCAATTATGTGCTCAGAATGGTGAATAAACATGGACAAAAGAGCATAAACAGAGCACATCCAGTCCCCTAACAGAATTGGCCGGAGTGCCGTCTTCTTCGAACACAGAAGGAGGATTGCTTTCATAAACAACTGGAGAAGGGGGGGTCATGTGTTATTTCTCAACATCATGCACCAAATTTACTTCTTTGATTGATAGTCAGGATTTCCTGGCAAAGCAGCTTACTGCTTAAGTCAAATTACAGTTGTTGTTAACATAAAGCAATAAAGCAAATCCCAGATATTAATGTCCCTGAACTGACCTTTCCTATCACTGCCAAGTCCCTGAGCCTTGTAGTATTTCCTGCCTGCCCTTTGACGTCCATGCACATGGACAGACTGATGAGAGAAGCCTTTGCCTTCTGGGCCGTTGGAAAGACCCCAGATGACTCCCAACTTGATGGCACTGGCAGGAGAGACAGTCAGCATTGAGACAATGTCCCGAGTTCTTCCAGGGACAGGGAAGCGTCACATACAAGCCTTATTGCACCACATCTGCCTCGTCCCTCTCAGCCGGCGTTGACAGTGATGTAGTGGTTTGAACTTCACAGGGAGTGACAGAGTGCGCGATCAGTATGTCCACAGAAACACACCTTCACCTTCAGGTGAACATCAATAACACATTTTGTCATCAAGGTATGTTTGTAATAGCAAAAGGGGTGAAAGGAGTTCAACGCTGCTGCTGCTGCTCTTTTGGGAAAGGCTGCAGGGCAGCATTTCACAACCTGCCATCACTCGCTTCTTAAACAGCACCTTGCCGCCGACCTTCAAAGCTGCTGCCCTTTTTTTAACGAGATGCATCATCCATTAACGGGACGTTCACCACACTGAAACTTCTGGAGCGGCAGACACATTTTCATGCAACATCGCCCTTTTGTTATAAAGCATTTTTAAGGTGGAATTGTCGGTTGTGGTGTATCACCTTGGCTACAGGCGGAGCACATGGCTTTTGGACACAAACAAACAATTCTTCAGCTTATTGGCCACTTTTATTCTCTCCTGGGATTGGCACATTTCAGCATCATTCCAGATAGACGATGTCATAAAACCAGATTATTTTGTCCGGGCAGTCTTTTTTTTGTGTAGAAACACCCGATCCGACCCACTGATGTGCCCCGGCTTGTTTATAGAGAGAATTAGCCAGAGGCATCAGTCGAGAGTAATGTTGTTCACCAGTTTGGTTTGATGCTAAATCCCCAAACAAGGGTTTGTGTACACTGCAGAGCCCCCTTTGATGAACACAGCAGAGCACACAGAAAGGATTCAGGCAGTGTCATTGATTCATCAGGGCTCAAAGAAGGCAGCTGATTGCAGACATCGTGACAATACGGCCGTAATCTCACTATCAATAATTACATTCTCCTCTGTGACTCTCCTGTTAAACCGACAAACACACACACACACACACTGAAGTGGGAGAAACATTGCAACAGTTCAGGTTAAAAGGGGTTCCTGCTGTCTAAAATATTCATAGCTTCTTCATTTAAATCAATTCAGCTCCACGGGTGCAGTCAAGCGTCAACTGTCAGAAATTGAGCTGGGCCTGTTGTAATCACTTCTTTACTTATCTCTACAAATGGCTTGTTCGCGATGGGCTCTGCATGGCTAGCCCGCCAGCACAGTGAAAGAGGACTCTCCATGCACTCTCTCTCTCTCCTTCCACCTTATCTCCATGTTTCATCTCCACCCTCTCATAATGGAACACACATAAATTCATCTGGCTATTGAAGCAGTAAGATTCATCACCCCAGAATTCACCTGCGAGGTATTTTCACAAAGTGTCTCCTCTCTCTCTCTCCCCTATTCCTTCTCCGTTCCCCGTCTCCATGGTGGCTTTCCCCACTTGGTAAGCCTTAGCTTGGCCGTCATCTTCACGATAAATCTTACATGCAGTCCTGCCCCTAATTTTTCCTCATACTTTAAAAGGTTTTCTGCCCTCCAAATCCGCCTTCTCAAGCATCCATTATATATAGAGTGATTACATGTAATGGTGCCTTGTTTTATCCGTCGTGGAGTAAAGCTACCTGCCTCTCCTCTGCAACCTGCAGCCACACACACACTCTTAGGCCACGTTCACACTACACAACTGTTGGTGTCATCAGATCTCTGACGTGTTCGCATTGCACAGTTTGCTTTCTTCAGTCTGGACTCTTCAGGTCATTGAGATTTAAATACTACATGACGGAGTGGCGACAGGGGATCACATTAATCAGGTCTGAGGAGCGTCTTGTCAAACGCTAGAAGTTAATCGGCAGATGACGCAATACCGCACTTAGATGTTCCAGAAATGGACGTCCCGGAGAAACGAGCGATCCAAGTTATTTTTGGGCTGATTTATCACCGACAAAAGGAACATGCCAACAACAGTTCATCATATTAAAGATTACCCATCCTGCAGGAAGCTCTTTTAACCAGATAAATATTGTCTGCAAGTTACAAAACCTGTCGGCGATCGGATTATCAGACCTTAAAAATCGTGCAGTGGGAACCGAGCTTCAGGCCACAGCTCCAGGCGAGATCACAGGGCCGCCACACCGCGACACACTCATTCCCACTCCGAGTCTGAGTCCCCGTCTGGGGATCCGTGTTAACATCACACGGGCGACACCTGTTTGCCTCAAGTAGCGCACTCACAATCATACTTAAACAAACACCACAATGGAATGTCATCCTATTTAGAGAGTGGGGCAGCCAAGAAAATAGGGTAGAGTTTAGTGTGCTAAAAATACAAGAGCCTGGCAGTTCTCCTGCTGTCTGGCCAAGAAGTAGCACTGTGTCGCTGCCGTCTCAGTCAATGTTGTTAACGAAGGAGCGGGAGAGAGAGACGAAGAGAGAGAGAGAGAGAGGGAGAGAGAGAGAGAGAGAGAGAGAGAGAGAGAGAGAGAACACTCTGGCCCGGCTCATATTTGTGTGTTTTGCAAGAAAGTAGGCGGACGGCTGAATCACTCCAACTTATATTGATTTACTTGAACATTTGTACAAAGCAACAACGTTCCCATGCTTTTACTAAGCCAGCAGTCCTGCCTCAATGTGTCAGATCTCATCATGGTTCTTATCTGACTCACTTTCATAACATCTTGTGTGTGTGTGTGTGTGTGTGTGTGTCTTTAACAGGCCGCCAGGACTCACAAAGGGTTAATTTCAAGGAAGTCAAGTTATTTCTGTTCGTCTTGATTTATGGAGGCTTTTTTTAATTAACTTTAGTATACAGATTGTGTCTGTCTGGTAACCTTGGGTCCCAGCTGGTGACAGCAGAGGTTGGTCAGTCTGTCCAACAGCCCCCTTTTTTTTTGAATCATTTCATATTCATTACATGTTTGGCTGGAACCCGGCCCCTGACATTTGACTCTTAAAGGCCCACCTGGGACCAGGATGAAATAGACTGCCTAAATGCTGCGGAGGTGGAGAGGAAGAGTGTAGTGCGGGATTGTGATGGATTGAAAAGCCTGTTCGAATGAAGGAGCCAGACATGCTCAGGTTACCGCCTGCTTGTTCCCAGTAACCCTATTTGTGATATTAGCATTTAGTCAACAGAGAGATGCCCTGTAGCGTAGCAATCCAAACACACGGAGGTTAAAGGAGGTGAACCAGGCTGATAATAATGGATCCTGTTTATTAATAGAGACACTCTGTATCGAAGGAGGTTCTGATATCAAGTAAGGCTTTTAAGTTGAGGCCAACCTGTGGGCTGACCTGTATCTGGGCTATTGTTAGTGAAGTGCACTTGCTGAGAGCAGGAGATGCTGGGGAGCATTTTTCTGCTATAAATAAAAATGTTGCAACCTTATTGGCCACTGGTTCATTTGTAGATTTCCTGTTGGGGTTAACTTGATGCTCTGCTTGTTTTTTCTGTCTACTTGGAAAGAAAATCAGCCCTCATGACGATGGCTCATCCTGTGATAGCCAGGCTTTCCCCTCCTCTCCATCCCACTATAGCCAGGGAACTGAGGAAAGGAAAAGATGACAGCAGAGTTGTCGAGGTTTTCAGTACCACCACCACAACGTGACACCCTGCTTTGCCCTCTCGCCATGAGTGGGAAACCTTCCTTAGCACGGCGGCCGCTGCAGCAGCTCCACCATCCAGTTGGATTATTGTGTTTGGCTGTCAGCACCTCTCAGCTGAAAGAAAACAAAATGGATGGAAGGAGAGAGAGAGAGAGAGAGAGAGAGAAAGAGAAAGAGAGAGATCTGAGGCAATGGGAGAACAAGGGGTGCCCCGGGAGAGCTGGCATTTTCAAATAATAATCTCTATGGAGCCTTACAGTGGGTTTAATGTCATTTTTGGCCTCTGAATGTTTGCCCTTTCCCCTTTTCAACAAAAAGCAGTTGAGTGCAAGTGAGGAAGTAGAAAATAAGTGAAGGAAGGGCCCCAGACAAAGAGTGAGCGGGGCTTGGCTGGGTTACTTGATATTATTAGTTTTGTAGTCCGACTGATGAAGACTTGGCCGGCATCCAGACGCTGACAACAGACCAGCTTTGTCAAATTTAGTCTAGTACAGAATGACCTATATCCCTGTCCCATTAAGCACATTATAGCATTAGTCTTCCACTTCTCTTCATCAATTCAGGCCTCCCGATGATAAGAAAAAGCCCCATGAATGTTGTTCGGCGAACTTCAACAACTTTTATTATGGCCCCGTTTTCTAGGGAAAACACTTTCCAACGTGGAGCCTTCAGCTTCCATGAAATCCAGCCATTTGGATATGTTAAAAGTGCAGGGCTGATGGATGTCAGCTAAATATGTTGGCCGACCAGTGCTTTTTACCAAGCACCTTGCGTGCAGTCTGCATGGCTGCCCAAATGTGCTCCTTCTGGCTACAGGCTAGAGTGGCAGCACTAATCTTCCCCCCCAGATGTGAATAATGGATTGGATGTAATGCAGCGATTAGACACATGCGCCTCCATACATGCCACTCTGCTGCAATAGTGACCAATCATGTTTCTGGGAGGGTGTCCTTTGCTGCACATTAACGCTACTCCCTAACCTGGCCACCTTTAGCTGTCTGATGCTCGTCTCAAATCGACCGCCATAGCAACATGTTAGCCCAAACACCTGGAAGAGGCACCGGCGTCTTGGTCTGACTTTTAAGAGAGAACAGCAAGGTTGTAGCATACCCACCACAGTGCTGAACACTCCTGCCTCCTTCCCCGAAGCCTGTTGGGACCCTCCTTGGGCTTGAAATACCCGACCCCACCTGCCCTCACTGCTCAGTGGGAATCTCCATCACTGGCATCCCCTGGGCAGGCCTGCTCGGGAATGTTTGATCTCATTGTGGAAGCCGGCAAGCTAGCCCGCTGCCTGGCAGGCACAGAGAGCTCCTTGATGCTGAGAGTTGACGAGGTGGAGCAGACTTCAGTGGAGAGGCTTAATAACTGTATTAACATCAGTGGCTCCCCCAGGACCCGCGCCTACAAAGTGGGGAAAGGATGGGGGAATAGCACTGTAAATTTGACTTACTTTTAATGCACTGCCCTAATTTTCCCTTTTTTTTTTGTTTGTCTATTCCGGTTTTCAACTCAGAGTGAGTTCTTAATCAGGATGTATTCAAATTAAATGCCGGAGCATTTTCTTCTATTCCGCCTCTATTGTCACCATCCCACCTCCGTTTGCACTCACAATCTCCTAATTTTCTTGTTCATTTACTCGTCCTCCCCCGGGCTGATTACGTATGCACAGCTTCAAACTTTCCCTTTCATCACGTTAAGAATGTCGGTTCACTAATGTGCGACATGTAAAACAATTGAGAGGACGGCCGTCATCACCTGTGTGTCGTTATTCACTCCAGCCCCCCTTTATCCCCTGAATTATACATCTGAAACTGTTGAATAAATGATGTCCCACTTAGCTTAATGGACAGTGTTAACTGGGAGAGGCGTGCAGCCCGGCTTGTTGTGGAACTGGGTCATAACAAAGGGCAACCACTCCCCCCCCCCCCCAAGGTCACAATGAGACCTGGGCCAAGAGACAGAACAGTCAACAGAGGCCAGTCGGGGTTAACTGGACCCTAGAGGGAAAGACATCAGGGGGGGGGGAAGTGGAAGCACCAACACAAGGCTCACCTGAGGGCTCAGCTAAGGTTACTTCCACTCATTGTTTTTGGCAGGCGTGGTTACTAATGTGTACATAGGTTGCAGTAGTTGGCACCAAGTTGGAAACCTATCGTGTGAAACCTTACAGACGTTTTGTTCCCATGTGCAAACAGTATTTATACGTATATGTTACCCTTCATATTTGTATCGCTGCCAGTATTTCTGCACAGGCTGCTGTTACTGCGAACAAGCCAGGTCAGTAACCCTGTTCCTCTAAGCTCCATGTCAGACCTGAAGGCTGGCCATGGGGAGAGATCAACATTCTTACTGAAACCAGTCCACCGACTGGTGGCAACCATATCACAGGGAAACGGTGTGTGTGTGTGTGTTTGCGTGTGTGTGCGTGCGCCATGATCAAATAGCTCCCTCTAGGCTACATTGAAAGGTCAGGGATCCATGCAGGAAATTGGTGTCTGCAGAGGCACAGACAACACACACACAGACACAGAGAGACGGGGAAAAAGCATAACCCTTTCCTGAGGAAGCTAAACATGTCCTTCATTAAATTCTAGTTACATCCCACGGTGCTCTCTTGATGACTCTGCCTGCTCTGATCAGCCATTTTCTTCTAAGCACTGAGCCAACTTAACCTCCCGGTGCTATCGAACATGCACCTCACTTTTTATTCCTTATCTTTTGAATTAACGCTGACAGTAGAGACAAATGTGTCTGCCCCTCCCTGCCCACCCGTTATGCCCTTGCTCTGCCCAAATCTTCCACTAAGGAGCCCCTTGACACTGCACATCAGACAGCAGAATGAAATGTGTGCCATCAGTCATCATTAGGGTGCGTGAGCAGGAGAGCCGTGGCTAGCTGTGCCGTGCTCAGGCCAAAGTGTGGAAAGGTACCACTGTGAGGCTGGGTTCAAATATGCTGCAAAGCTGGTTAGTTACTAGAATGACGGCCTATAAATCTGTAAAATATGTTGTGTGTGTCAGTGATGGCCTACGAGTTTTGTCCGTCTGAAGTCCCGACTATCTTTTTCATCTCTGCGTCTGGCTATTCTTAATGTATCAGCTGTGTTCAAAGGTCTTAGGGCAACGTAAACCTTTTTGTTGACCTAGTTAACCCGCTTGGCCCCTCACATCATAAATTTCTCCAACAGACTAGGGACAAGATAATGATATGCCTGCTGGATCTTCTTGTCCGCACCCTTGCAAATACCTCCATTTACATGCACGACGATAAGCTTTCAAGTCCAAACTCTAGATTTATGGAGGGTTTTCGTACAGTAGAGGAATGCATGTGAGCCTGGCGGGGCTTAGAAGCTGAGTTCAATCACCTATAGCTTTAACTATTAGCTCTAACTCATATTGATGAGTATATGAAGTGACAAACCTGAATGGGTTTCTGTTTTTTAAAGAGAAAAGGCCCCGGTGAGAAGGCAGATTATTTGGCATCGTTGAACACGCTCTCATCCACCCGAGTCACGCACACGCTGCACTCCCGACCTCTCCCCCACTTCCACTGTCATGCTCCTGCTCTGAAGTTGAGAAGATCAAACCCTCGTAATCTATTCCCCTGTGATTGACTATTGTGTTATCCACAGATAGAGGGAGCGGGGGAGAGGAGGGGAAAGGGAGAACATGGGTCGAAAGAAGCAATTTAACATGACAAAGCCTCTCCCTGGTGATCCTCTCTTCTCCCCAGACCCTCATCAGCCTCTTCTTTTTCTCCCTTCTCTCTTGATCCCTTGTTTCCCCGTCTTATTTCCCCCTCCTCCTGGCCTCTCCAAGTCCACTTCAGCCCTCTAATGCAAATAGTCCCTTGTTCCCTCCATATTTATGACCTGCTTCCTCCACTGTTGAATATGCGCTTAAGAACTGAGGGCCTTGAATGCTGCCAGTCAGATTGGATTAGCGAGTATCAATGTGCAGATAACCTCTCTGTTAGAGTGAGTGGAGAGCAAACACTCGGGCGTAGGCATTCATGAAGGTCCTTTGGCCTTCAAACACAAAGAGCCAACGTGTTTGACATCCAGCCCAGTAAAGATGAGTAGGACCTAGTTAATGTGTCATTTCAGTGCTGGAGGACGGAGTCATTATGGATGAAATGCATTAATTTTTCTACACCTGTTATATTCTTCCGACTGCTGAGGGCCGGACACGTGTTCATGATTTTCCCGACTAATTAAAAACATCTGTCTCAACCTTGTCTTTCCCAGCTCTTCTCTTATTCTTGATTGCTTTAAGGGGCAGAGGAATATATCCAGGCTAATGACCTTTACCCTTATTATCATCGCCTGCAGAGCGTCTGACCTTGGGTTTTACAGTTATACGGGGAGTTGAGGCGCCTGTTGCACTCAAGCAGCTCTGGAAAAAGGCGCCAACTAGATGAATAATATGTTAACATGAGAGGAAAGAATTCATCCATACCCTGTGTGAATGTGCTCATTAGACCACACAGTGAGCGTCTGGTTTGGGTAGCCCCCCGATTTACTCTTGTTTTGGCGTCCTCCTTGCTCATAGCATGCATGAGTGCAGCTTGTCATCACGGGAGAGAAAGGTACGCACACAGTCATCCACTTATGCACAATTCTGTAATTGACCAATTCAAGCACTCTGTAAAAAGAAGAAGAGGCTTCGGTTTCAGAGAGACATTTTTAAAAGGGAGTGTTTTCACTCGTATGTGTTGGCGTTATGATCCAAAGATGACCTCAAGCTGCAATTCAGTGTCATGATGTATCAAAGCTGCGATTCAAATGTGTATTAATTGACATTGAGAGGCGAGAAAGGGAGGACACACCGAGGTTGCACCTTCTCTCTTTCGTACTCTGGGCTCTGTCTCGAGGCAAAACGTGGCATAAACTTTGTTTCTGACCTCCGATTAGAATGTTTGACTTGCGTGGTGGTCATCAGCCAGGCCTGTCGCTCAGTGTCTCTCTCTCCTCCAGACGCCTCTCTCCGTCTTTGTCTTTGTCACCCCCTGTCTCTCCCATCCCCCCCCCATCTGTCTCTTAATAGATGGTTTTCCACTGCAGGAACTCGGGGCATACACCATATGGTGTGAATCTCTACACATACCGGCCCCTTTTTAATCTGACGTCCAGCCTCTCTGTTTGCGTTGCAGTGAGGACTCACAAGTTCACGTCATAATTTTTGCAAAAGCTTCAACCGTAACAAATCCCAGGCCAGTGAAAACAGCAATGCAGAGCAGCAGAAGAAGGGCCATCTAGCATACATGCTGACAGGCAGTTTTTCACTGCTCTCCCTTTAAAAAACGGCCCTGAGACGAGGTCCTGCAGAGGTGGTTCCTCTGCTCGGAGCACGTACAAAGGCCAAAGGTGGCATATGTAGAGTACAGCTGTTGTGTCTGATCAGCCTGAGATCATAGTTTCATGTTCTGGTGGATCCACTGGGGGCAAACAATGCCAGTATTCATCAACCGGATTCGTCTGTTTCGTGGGGTTCTGTCTATAATGCACACTCTACCCCTCACCCAGCACACACTCTTCCACTGGATATCATATTTTGGAGTGTCTTGCTCCACACCCCGGTATGACATGTGTTACAGGCTGCTGAAACACACGGCTGTGGCTGTCTACATCTTGGAAATCTCTAGCTGACACGGGGCTGCCTTTTGCCCCATTGTGCCGACCACCATGTCCTACACCATCAGCTCATGCCAAATATCTCTTGTCACCCCGGGGAACGGGCCAACTTCCATAGTCCCATTGTCAGTCAGCAGGCCTCGGCAGCTGCTGGGTTACTGCGGTGTTACTCATGGTTGCTCAGGGGTATTGCCAGGAAACTCTCAGCTCACTCCTGCAGGACTATTACCTTTGGATGCTTTTGATGTTTTTGTTTGATATAATTCATAATGTATGAGTTATGTTTATCTGCTGTATTTAAAGATGCACTGATGGTTTGCATGTGGCAGCAGCAGAACAGAAGAGCTGCTCTGGTTAACATGATGTTGCTGCTCAAAGTCGAGCCCCCGTAGACCTCACCTTTGCCATATGTTCCATCTCCTGCCCTTCCCCCCCCCCGCTCCTCCCCCGTGCTCCAGTTTGTCCACACATGTTCTCAGTTGCGTCTCCATTTGCCGGGGCAGTAGTGATAGGAAAACCTGGTGTGTTGTTATTTCAGAGGCCTGGCAGTGTGGAGAGGGAAGTTATCTTGGGCCCCTGGAGAAGGGCGTTGGAACATAGTGGGGGCCAGTGGGCTGATAAAAACCAGACCTGGCTTAGACAAGAACATGCAAATGTTCACACGCACAGGCTGTCATACCCGTACCTACAGTAGACGCATGTGTTTGAATACACAAGCAGGCAGATGCACGCATTTGGACATTCGTTCATCACCGAACTGAAATAAATGATGCATATACTGATGTCACATGTTCACGTATCACGAACCTCCCAGCTGAAACCACATGTGAATATGTCATAAATCAGCCCTGCTAAACACAACAAAGTGTTTTCCGCACTTCTGGCACAACACAAACATCCCTGTTTCCTGGTGTTCAGGGGGGATCATGATAACAGGCAAGAAGACTCCTTACTCTGGAACGCATTGCCCTTCAACCTCTGCTCGGACCCTCATCTATCATCCCGTACGCGGGTGTTTTCCTGCCGTAGCACTCTAGGTGGTGGGAGGGGGGGTGGTTATTTTGCCCCAATTTGGAGGACTATCCATCAAAATTTGATCTCGGAGACAGTGTATTCTTCAAACACACGGCGCCGTACTTCAAGAACTCAAGCTGTCGAATCAATTTCTGCTCGTTCAGCAAAATCGGACAAATCTGCGATCGTTGCAAAACAGCCGACTGTCATTTCTTCCAAAACGTGGTCCGCAGAATACTCTGCTAAATATCCGTGAATGTGTCAGACAATTATAATTGAACCAGAACAAGTCGTCAGCTTGATACATAGCCACCTAACGTCACACTTGACTCACCGTCGCATGAGGTTTTGATGAATTTCAAATACATACTGGCTCAATTAGAGTCTCCTAATTATACCTTGATTTTCCCCTGACGTGGTTGTATTGTGCAAACGCAGGTTCCCATTGTTTTGCTCGCAGGGCTTAGGGACTCTTTCGTGACAGACAGCGCCCTGTATCCTGCTAAGTCTGCCTCTCTGTCTACAATGAGTAGGTAGACTTCAACGTACCCACGCAGCGGCTTAAGTGGAGCAGTGCCACGCAGGGGGATCATCAGTAATCCTCCTCACTCTGCCTCGCCTGAACACACGACATACATATTTGTGCACTGCCATGACATGCATGTAATATCGAGCCGCCTTGACAGAGGGCCAATGTCAAATAGCCTAATTACACTTCCTGGATAATTTCATTTAGTGTTCTGCTGATTCTCTTACCTCCACCGGTAATCCTCTGTGATTCGTTTGGCTCACACTGAGAGCATTTCGATGCCCGAGAGTCCGACGTCAATCACATTTAATCAGCTTTTTTAAATCAAAAATAATAAAACAGTGGCCGTCCTGTAATCAGAAGTTTACCGGTTTGATCCCCGGCCCCTACCGAGGCCGTGTCCAAGTGTCCTTCAGAAGGCATTGAACCCCTAATTGCTCCTGATGTCTCATCAGTGTTTGAAGGTGTGTGAATGTGTTTGCCGCTTGGCACCTCACACAGCAGCCACAAAATGTGTGTGGACGGTGTGTGAATGTTGGTGTGAATGGGTGATGTATAAAGGCACATTTCACCTTTTTACAGGCGGATAACGTAGCACTATGTTATTCAGTTCATGCAGAAGTAGATGGAGCAGATATATAATCTGTAGTTTATCAAAGTGCAATATACTTTCTATTAACAAGGAGAATGTCAAACTCAGTAAGGATGAAAACGGGAAGATGAAGGAGGGAAATGGCAGGAGATCGGGGTCGAGAGGCTGGGTTCAGTTACGGTGGATCTGGGAGGCGTTAGGCCTGCTGTCTGCTCTCCTGCCCCATGTTAACCTCCGATACATGTCCGTCCTCCGTGTGTGTGTTTTCACTTATGCCTGTCTGACTGGCCGCCAGATTCCTCTCCCTCTCCCCCCCATGCAGTAACTGTTCACACTCTGTGTTTAAACACAAACACACCCCACTGTCGCTCTCCTTACAGCTGTCAGTCTGTGCATGCCTGTGGGTGAATGGAAGTACAGGGACCAGGCGAGAGCATCACAAGACTCTCCGGCGGCGCTGCCAACATGGCTGTCCGTAGATGACATTGGCAGACTTACAGCAGGAAACCAGGCGATGTTATGTATGACGACTGAACACGGGTGGAGGGCTGACGTAGGCTACTGCACAGCTCTGCTAATACCTTCAGTTTGACAGCATCACCCATGTGTAAATAAGTAGCTGCATCATGTTCTAGTTGCACATTCAGTTATGCAATGATGTTATAAACCTGAATGTCACCAGCTGACTTCTTCAAATCCTTCTGACCCTGCACAAACCTGCCATGTTTTTGCAAAGGTTCAGGGTCTTATATGATTGAAAACCCGGCTGCGGCAATGAGGATCATTCCCCTATTGTGTTTGGGAACTAATGTTTAGCAGGAGCCAAAGTTTACATGATTGAGTTGACTTGGATTCACCAGAGCGGAGCTCCTAAATGCTGATTGATTCCCACTGAACCCCGGCACAGCTCATTACCATAAAGTTGCCTGGAGTTTAACTTTATTCTGATGCCCACACCCGCGTTGCTTTAGCTGTTTTTGCACTGAGTGTGAAGGCAGGGGAACCATCCATTTTCCGAGCTGTTATGATGCTTTGTTAGAGAATGGCAGGATTTCCCCGTAGACAAGGAAATAGTCCTATTTCCCCTCCGTAATTGAAGAGTGCTGACAAAGTGTGTGCGAGTGCACAATGCATACCCACACTTCAGACACGAAAAACCAGAATTAAAGTCTGAATATTTATAGTACGGCCAGTGCAACGCATGACTAATAGCCTTCTCTGATCACTTTTCGGTTTGTTTCACTGCACATAAAAGCTCTTAAGTTGCTGCCAGTCGTTTTTATGGACTTGCATGATACATTGGCCTACAACAATCTGGGGTTTTGCAAGATGGTCTCTCTCCCCGAGGCTGTTCTATCGCCCATCCCACTTCATTATTTTAAACAGACTTCAAAGCGAGCCTTAATGTAGCAGCCTGTGGCACGGTGGTCTGTCTGGTATCTCTTCTATTGCACTTTTACTACGTGGTGAAAGACAAATGGACCTCTGTATGTTCTTCCGTGTATCTCACACGTGGCGAGCATGTGTGCCCGTATGCATGTGTGTGTCCCGATAATCTAATATAAGACAGGGGTAACACAATGGTCCGTGATTTAGAAGGGGTCGACAAAGTGGAAGACTCGTCCAAAGCGCCCCCCCCTCCCCCCTTTTTATCCGCTCTGCCTTCAGTTTCTGACGTTTTCTTCAGCAGAATCCAGCCAGCCTGCTAATGTCGTTAGCTTCCCCCCTAATGATGGTGAAATCTCATTAATATGCGTCACAGCTGGGCCCAGTAACCAGTAGGGATGAAGGTAATCAAATCTCCCAGGACTAACCCAGAGCTGAACCTCGAGTATCTCAGCAGCTCGGGGGGGCCGTGACAGCCGTGAGTCTGGAGGCTTCGTAATGACCGCTGGGCTCGTGCGCGGTGGTTTGTGGTCTCAGTGCCTTTTGACGCGTTGACGTTAGCCAGACGATCTAATGTCAGAGCAGCGACTCAAACTAGTTCATCATCAGAATAAGTTTCATTTGTCTTTGTGTGTATTTGCCCGTTTTAAGTCTCGTCATGCATCAATTGCCTTTTCGGAGGATGTGGCTACGAGAGTGAAGCTTCCCTTTAAGTGCACTCGTGACTCACGATGTAATGCAAAGTGAATCCGAAGAGCAGCATTAAACAACCACTCACACTGGAGCTTAATTAAATCACAGGTTCGAGAGCAGCACGCTACGTTAAGCTATTAATATATTGTGTTTATAATATTGGACTGTGGAAAGACGGATCCGAGCCAACCCGCACATTGTTCAGGCGATTGATAAGCCAAAAAATTATTAAATTGAATCCAGCACTCGTTAACATCTGTGATCTGTGTTTCACCCCCCACTAAAGCACAAACAGTTGCTTAAGTTAGTCTTTTTTTCTTCTTCATTTATACATAAATTTCGATGTTCCTATGCTTGCAGCCCCAAGCGAAGGGGAGTGTTGCGTTTCATTGCCTGAAAGAAAGTCGGTTATCGTGGTAACGTACATGGAAATACCTCCGAAATCTTGCCAGACACACATGCTGCAAAGATATGGAGGGGAGTGCTCTCCAAGCTGGTGTGAGTCAGTTCTTCCATTGCTGTGTTTGGTTTAGTAGATCACAGAATAGGCGATGGTATGTTCTGGTTGATGCTGATCAGGACTTGGATGCGGGCTTGCGTTCGGTAATGCCTTCGGGTTCGGGCTGCAGAAGTTCCAAGTAGCCCCGTCCTCTCTGCTGAGCCTCTCTGCCTCTCTGCCCACAGGCCTGCCATTGTTTTTGCTTCATGTCCCTGGCTTGACAAGGCTCCAGAAGCCAGCCATTGTATTTAATTACAGTCACCAGCCCCCTCACAGGCTCATGTCCTTGTGTCCCAGATTTCCATGGGTGCTCTCATTAAGACTGGGAATTCTGTGTGTGTGTGTGGGGGTGTTTAATGTGCAATAAGGCTTGTTGAAATGGCTATTGGAAAGCCTATTGCCTGTGTACATGTAGATACGGATGCACTTTTTATGTGCGTGGGCGGCACATCTGTTTGACTGCGCCTTTCTAATGAAGGCAGCTTTAACGTGGATGAATAGGTCTGCGATCGCACTAATAACGCCGGGCTGTAATTAGTCCACAACAAGAGAGGCAGAGGAGCACTGAAAGCTCTCAATGGGTTTTTTGTTAATGAGAAAATATGCCATCTTATGTAAGGGATGCTCTATTTAGGTTTAATTTGTTTGACATGTGTGTGGTGACTTCATGGCCCAGTGGCTTTGGGCAGAGGGCCCTAAAGGACAATAGAGTCTACCTGCTCACAGGCTGCCCTCCTTCAAACATCCTCCAAGCTCACTTTGACTAAGTCGTTAACGTCCATTGCAATAACCCTCCCCCCCCCAACACACCTCCCTCCACTGCCAAATATAGCTCTCTTGCTACAAAATGATATTAAATTAGCCGTCCTCTTTCATCGCCTCCTGAAATGAAAAGTTTCATCAATTTCACGCGAGGAGTTTCGTCCCCGTCGTGTTTCATTTCAGACGTTTCCCGAAGTTTTAAATTAAATCTTTGAAAGGTGCGGAAAACTTGAGTAAAGCGACGAATCATCACTTTAAGTCCCTGTGTGAGTTTCAGTCTCGTCTTTTCCTTGTTGCTCAAATACATCATCTACCTTGTTTGCCTCTGTGATTTTACTCCCCTCTCCATCATCAAGAGTATATTTTGGCCTTTGTTCTATTTTCCTCTTCTCTCTCACTTAGTATTGGAAATAAATTTTCCTAACAGAACCCCTTTAACAAAGAAATCTGTGTTCAACAGACCTTAAATCCTTCCAAAGTTCAAAACAAGTCTTTTACTCTTGACAAGATGCCCAAGATGTGCTTGTGTGAAAGTGGCTTAAGACATCTCGGCCTCATTAAAGAAATGTCTTCCCATCGGAGGTCTGATTGGGTGTTACCGTACCATCTTCACTTCATTATGCTGTTTGTATTCCTGATGGCAGAGATAACAGGCAGGTATCACAGAGGCCCGATGGTGCTCGTGTTGTATTTTTTCCTCCCCTGTAAGTCTTGAACAAATCTGGGAGTCACGTTGGTTTATTTTGGTTGCTGCGGATGTAATCTTTCCCTGCACCATCTGCTGCCAGCACAGAGATTGGCAAACCTGCACGCAGATACTATAAGAGGACAGGAAAGTGTGGGAGAGAGGGAGACGGCAGCCTGGCTTTATTGCACCAGAACACAGTGATTACAATTGTGTGTGTGTGTGTGTTGTGTGCGTTGTGTTTGTCTGCGATGCCGTCACGTGCGGCGCGCTCCCCGCGGTGTACTACAGGCCTGCTCCACCAGCCCACTCTGTTAAATATAGATGGCTTATTTACACAGCAGCTACAAGCTGCAGCTAGCCCCTGAGCTACTTGTCAGCCTCCCAAATCCTCCCCGTGTTGAAGTGATGATGCCAGGGTGGAGCGACGGACCTCCAGACGTGGGTATGAATGATGACTTAACCTGACCGCCTGGACCTTTGGGCACTCGCAGGGTTGTGTCTGTTGCAACGTGTCAGGTTAAGCTTTAATTAGTGCCGTAACAATTTATACTTTTGTTCCGCCATCGATGCATCAGACAAGTTACTCAAAAAAGGATCAGACCACTGTTGGGTCGGCCGCAGGGTGCAAGCGTTGTCCTATGAATGTGTATTTCTTTGTGTTTAAGATCTGTGCCGTGCAACACACAGGATATTGAGGTCAAAGTCCAATACATATTACATGAAGACAACAGCAGGGTACTTCCCCACTATCCCGGGCCACTTTGTAAACAACGTACAAGCACATAAATTACGGCAGCCTAATGCTCTATTCACCCTCTTTGTGTTTAATGGTCTGATGTTATATTAGACGAACCAGGTTGGCGTGTGTTTGGAGACGTAAATGAGCTCCAAAGATCTGTCGTGCTCAGTCGAGGGAAGAATTGCGGTTAACCTTGTCAGCAGTCTTCCCTGCTTTTAATCTGCATAGTGCACGTTTTATCTCCTAATGCTTTCAAGCATTAATATCTAAAAAAGACTCTCTCGTATGAGACTAAATAGAAGCACAACTCCGGGCCATGTATCAGAGAGGAGAACTGTCTTTGAACCCTGCCAGCGTTGCGGCTCATTGTAACACGCACACACAACCCATCGTTCCCGCTGTAAGAATACCCTGCCAAGGCTGGATTCATTGCGCTTTGATGATCCGTGCGTGCAAATGTTTGTTAGATATCGAAGAGTCTTCCTGTGGCAGATCAAAAAATTCTGGATCAAGATGTCCTTGCATTTTCAAACGCATTGTTAGAATATAAATAAGTCTCCCCCCTCCTCGGGTGATTGTTATTGGATGATATCAGCAGTGCAACTGTCTGGCCTGGTTTGGTTATGATGTGTGTGAGCGTCCACATGTGGCCATCTGTTTATCACTCATTATCGATCAGTGCATGTCTGTCAGGGCTCTGTCTTCATGCTGTTTGCTAACCCCTCCTGTTGCTCTTTGCTCTCCACAGCAATAGAGACCCAGAGTACCAGCTCAGAAGAGATAGTGCCAAGCCCACCTTCACCTCCCCCGCCGCCCCGCATCTACAAGCCCTGCTTTGTGTGCCAGGACAAGTCCTCAGGGTACCACTACGGTGTCAGCGCCTGTGAAGGCTGCAAGGTGAGACTCCGAGCCTTTCCCTGAATCTTGTCAAGCAAGCAATACGTTCGTCAGGTCTTGAAACCTTCATGCGATTTTGAAATTGGAAAGTCACATCATGTCTTCAGGCTATTCTAAAAGTATTTTGCATCCCTGTGAGGTAAGGAATCCGATACAGTTGACTACTTTCTTGCACCGAATCATTAACAGACGTTATTTGTTCCTTTTTATTGAGTCGCCTAATCTCCAAAACTGACTTGCTCTTGCAAAGTTTCATCACTTCAAGCCTTCAAACTGTACCTGTAGACGTTGGAAAGTCAGATAACCGGTATGATAGGCGGGTCTCTTATCGTAAACAGTGCTTGTGAAACTTGGTCGTCCGCGCCGTGTTGTTGTTACAAAGTTTTGCTGACGTGTCCACATCGGCCATGTTATCAATACAACCATGTTCCATAGGTGATGAGGACCCTCATGACCCCCATCGCATGTTATCAGTGGGTAGTCGCTGGGTGCATGCATGCACGTTGTCCTGTCAGTGTGAGCACACGGACCTCTTTATCTCTCCTCCCGAGGCCTGGAGGCAGAGGAGAGGAGGAGGGATCTGTAGAAGTTGATATAATATTGCCATGTGCAACAACTTTTGGGTTGCAAGGTTTCGTCATGAGAATAAAAAGGGCATTCATATCAGGGTAGGAAGCACAAGCCAAAAATGAAACCGTAAATGCCAGAAACCGAAGGGGTAGTGTAGAAATGCAGACTTAAAAAAAAGATGGGAGAGACTGCAAGAAGTAAGATAGCGGATGTGAGGGAGCAGACTATTCTCTGGGAGACGTGAACAGCCAGAAAGAGAGAGAAAAACAAGAGGGGACGGTTGACGGGGCAGCAGATCAGGCGAACAGGTCACAGCGGCACAGCTGAACTCATTGAGAAAAGAAAGGCCGCCGGTGCACCTGATCACATGGGGCAGGGGAGAAACCAGAGTGCACATAGCGCAGAGTACCAGGACATTTTTGAGTCCTTAAGCCATTTAACCAAAAAAACATCTGAGCGCTCCCTGATGGAACATTATGAAGATCAATAAACTAATAGAAACAAGCAGAACAGTGACATTTTATAGATATAAACAAACCGCTGCTAGGTGTGCTGCTTCATAGGTCTCTTAGAGGCTTGATTTTTCCAAATGATATGACCTCAGTAATTATGATATTAAATGTTATACAACAGGAAGTTCCAACCAAGCGACCTGATTGGTCAGCTTGACATCTAGCACATGTCATGACAGTATACCGAGCCCTGCCCGAGTGCAACAAGCCTCTTCACTGTAATATCTGAAACATAATGTTTTTGTTCTGACGTTTTCCAGGTGTTAGTCAGAGCCCGTGTTTCCAGTGATAATTCAGATCTTTGTATTGTTTTCTGTAATCAATACCGCTAATATAAAACCGTCAAGTCGAGTTAACTGTCAAACCAAGAGGAAATGTTTGGAAGATTTACGCCTACAGCTGCCTGACACTTGCTTGTTGTTGCCAAAGCTCTGTAACAGTGTGATAAACGTGGAGGGAGGCAGGGGGAGCGGAGCGATGGATGGATGGGCTGCAAACTTGAGTAATTAGTTGTTTCTCTGTTGCGATCACACTGTTTTTTTCTCTCCGACAGCAGCGAAACGGTGACAGCGGTGACACAGTAATTAGCTTTCTGAGGCTTTTTGCACATTGGCTGATGTTTTAATTCGTCTTCCCCGAGCTATTGGGCTGAACTGGTTCAGTACACTTCACCTTGAAACTTTAAATCTCTGCTAACCCAGATAGGACAGAAATTTCAGCTTGTGAATTCCGGGTTAATTTAAAATAATGCGTCTCCATAAAACCTCTCGCAGGCTTTGCTGGATATAATTAGTTTCCCAGGTAGATTACGGAAGAGGTAGATCAATGTCTACCCGGAGAGTGATGTGGAGCAGCAGCAAGTGAAACACTTTAGTTGATTTAATTATCAGATACGACATATTGTTGAACTACAAAGTTGGACTGCATCTTAAAGGTCAAAAGTTTCAGGCTTCAACACCAGATATTATAGTACAGTACAGATATGACATGTATGCTTTAATCAAAGTATGTGCATGTATAATAAAAGATTAAACAGAGTAGATTCCGCTTCTCATGACCACAATTGTTTCAGACGGGGTTTCACACTGACGTGTGTCAAACCTGTTTGACTGCTCATGTCTTGCCCTATTTGACGATAGTGCCACTGATGTTTTGCGGTTTAGCAGTCATCAAGTGTCATCGCGAGGATTAGAGAAGTTGGCTAAAACTGCAGTAATATTCCGAGCTTGACAGCCACCAGTCCCCCGTCTGTGAACCGGCTGCGTGCCCACTCAACAGCCGCAGTGCTAATTTGAAAAATTCAGGATGCCTTCTCCATATCTCCGACTTCAGAGGAGATGACTTGGCAAAGCACACTCAATAATTCAACACAACAGGCATGTGAATGTATATGGTTGTCTCATCTGAGACTGGGGTAAGTTGAGGGTTAGCAGCGTCTGCTTTGCTACAGCATGCCAAACTACAAAGGCATTTCCTGGGGGCTGCAGTGAACAGAGGAAACAGGAGGGGGATGTTGAGCTCTGTTACTTGGAGACAGCTCATTCGTTTGTTGTTTAAGTTCTACCACCCGCACATACTCACCGGTATTGCACTTCTTTTCCCCTCCAGATATTAACACTTTAACATTAATTATGCATGCCTACACCCTCAATCTTATGTTTTCTTCTTCAAGGCATGGCACCGTGCAGCAGGCGATATCTCCTCCTGGTGTATCCGCCGCTATAGAAGAGGAAAGGGAATGCGTCTCCAAACTCCCCAACCGATGCTTCTTGCATGAATGACCCCTGTTTTGCAGTGTTTTTCAGTCGACTCTCTTACCAAGCATCTGCCTTTTAGTAGCGTGTGAGGCTTTCGCAATTGCTGCTGAGTAGTCGAAGGCATTAACACACTGATGCACTCTCATGCATTTACACACACACATGTGCGGACGCAGTAGGTGGCTGGGAAGAACTCTTAATCTGGGCACAATGTGAAAGTCACGTAAGAGAGGATTCCTTTGCTACCCAGTGAACTCATCAACCCCCCTGACCCCCCCCCACCTACCCTGCCTCTCTCATTTCCTCACACACACGAAAAGTGGAACACGCTCACACGCTCATGACACACACACACACAAGTCAGAGCGCCGTGAATTGAAAAGCACATGACACATGCGATCGTATGTATGTGCTGTTGCTCTTCATTCCCCTTTTTTCATCCCTGCCTCCCTCTTCTTGTGGCTCTCATCTCCTCTAATGCTGCAGGGAGGCTGACAGGCTCGCTGAGGGCTCTTGTCGCCGGGTGGATTAAGCGGTGATACAAAAAGAGGCTTAAGGGCCACAGGAAGCAATGACTCCTAAGAGAAGGGGGAGGGGCAGGAACAATCAACTGGCTCACGGGTCGGCAGCAACAACCAATCAAGAGGTGCTGTGAGAGGGCACCTGAGCCTCATGGTGTTAGGAGGGAGTGGGTCAATCCCCTGGTGACACTCGGGTCAGGGTCGGGGCACTATCAGATCAGAGAGGACATGATACACGCACACACAAAGACCTCCGATTTATCCCGCAGCATCAGCAGCTC
The DNA here is from genome assembly GCA_901007825.1 of Macroramphosus scolopax. Taxonomy (NCBI): domain Eukaryota; kingdom Metazoa; phylum Chordata; class Actinopteri; order Syngnathiformes; family Centriscidae; genus Macroramphosus; species Macroramphosus scolopax. Next base: position 130,824 of record CAAKHC010018247.1, read on the forward strand.
AAATTAACGGCAACCTAATCACCTCACTCCCTCCACCTTGTGTGTTCATGGCCTCTCTAATCTGTTGGGAGATAGGAGGTTGTTTACAGGGTGTTTGTAGCTCCCTGCTAGGGACACTTGATTTATTTCCAGGCTGGAAATGGTACATGGAAAAAAATAGCATTTTTCACCCTGTCCCAAAGTAGACGTAGTTATTTGTGGCGACTGTTTGCCGAGCCGACGCGAGGCCTTTATAGCATACATTAGATGAGGTGACCCTCCGAGGATTGAAGCAGTTCCTCCACCAGCTGGGAGCGTATCTACCATGATTTAATCAGCGTTATGGCCCATGCTGGTACCTTGCTCCAACAGATACATGCAAAGTGGACGTACTTCCTCTTCGCAGTTTATTAGAAATGCGTATCACCTCCGCTCTGTGGCGGCGGTAGAGAGATAGAAATGGTGATTGGAGAAGGGCAAATTGCGGGCTTAGATCACCGGCCATCTGTTAGCCAGCAAAGCTAATCCCTCGGCGTGGGATGGGGCTCCCTGGCAGACGCTCCGCCTCCCTCGCTGCCTCGCTCGGCCCCACCCATCAATCTCCCCTTCAAAAACATAGCTTATGTCCCTCTGTGTCACATCAATACCGATATTGACCTGTATTGCAGTTTTCCCGAGCCATGCTCTCTGAGCACTGAGTATTCACTCAGCTGTGGCTGATTTGCATTAACCTCCTTTCATCTTTTTGAGACGGCGAGCGGTGCGGCCACAGAGGTTAACATTGATTTTATTAGGGTTTAAATGGCCTTCAGAAGTAGCACGGGATGCACGGCAGAACTGGTTCATCATTGTTTCCTCTGTATAGACAGGCCTTCTTAATATTGCTTGATGTTAGGACATTACAAATGCAGCTCTTTCTCCTTTGACATCAGATACCCTGGGGGACCTTTTTCTTCAGAACACCGATATCTTGTTTTATACCTTTTCTCCCTCTGACCCAGTCCGAGGTCCTGTTCACCTTTGACCTCTCCAGGAGCGATACTGTTCTCTGTTTCCATCACTTGCTTTTGTGCTGTTTGTAATCAAAACATAGTGCGTCATCTCCTATTTCCGCCCAGTGCCAATATAATGTGTCCTCTGTCCCACACACATGGACTGAATGTTTGTTTTCAAACCTTTGTTTTGTTATTCAGCCTCTCTCTCTCTCTCTCTCTCTCCCTCTATAATATGTGCTTGGCCTGGATCTAGAAATGCTCATCCCTGGCTGTGTAAACTAGGCCACGATTATTTGACACCAAGTAACCTTGTGCTTCTGGCCAGAAAAACCTTTGGTCATTACAAAAAAAAAATCATTTTGTTTTGCCGTCTGCGGCGGCGCTCACCAAGCAGGTGAGCGACCTCATGAGAAGGTTAGTTCACATGCTAGTAGTCTCCGTCCAGATTGTGTCGCAGGTTAAGCTCTTTAAGGACTTGATTGTTTGGTAGCTCATTACCGTTCAACCGGGAGTTGATACAGCCAACTGCACTTATATTTTTCAGAACAGGGATGATGGATATTCAATTGCCAAAATGACAATATAATAATTATTTCGACCCTCAGAGACCCAAAAACTGTATAACTTGATGACTAAACTTATTTTCCTCACAATTCTACTGCAGTCATCCCGTCCACCTACCGACCTGAGTGATCACTCCTCTGACTCCTTCCTCTTCGTCTTGTCTGTATCACAGGGCTTCTTTCGGAGAAGCATCCAGAAGAACATGGTGTACACTTGTCACAGGGAGAAAAACTGCATCATCAACAAAGTCACCCGCAATCGCTGCCAGTACTGTCGGCTTCAGAAGTGCCTGGAAGTTGGAATGTCTAAGGAGTGTGAGTATCAAAACAAAATCACGTTACCCAGAACACCCTGCTCCCACGTTAGGCATGCGGAGGAAGCCCGGAGGTCCGAGGAAGGTTACAGTTGTTTAATCCCAGATGATCAGTTGCAGCTATTGTTGATTTGTTCCGCAAGCAATGAGCGTAAGTGCTACTATTGAGGCACGTACACAGATCAGCTTTGTTAGCAGTTTAATAAGTGTGAATGGAGGGAACTTAGCACTCACTGTCTCACAATGCTGTTTCTGGCTGCACCACTTGTTTACATGAATTTTCGTATGAGAGAATTCAATGAAACGATGTTATTGGAAACAAACTCCCAGTGAAATGAAAGCTGGGAATGTAACTTGCTCCGACGTTGAAGCTTATCTTTTTGTTTTGAAGAGATAGCCACTGTAAAAATGAGATAAAGGGCAGCCGTGATGCAGACTGGCATAACAGTCAGGGTGTCGCCGGGCTTGGCAGGCCTCTGTGATGAATATGTTCTCACCTGCCGAGAGTGAAAGAGCAGGCGTCTGCACCCCGGGGGCTGTGGGAACACACACACACACACACACACACACGCTCACACAAACACACACGCACGGTCAGACTCGATAAAGTAATTGGCAGAGGTGTGACCAGCAGAGACCTCAAGGGCCAGCAGGGTGTTTACCTCACATGTCATACAGTTATGCAGCTCACTCGCTGTCCTTTTACACATCACCAGAATGTGCGTACGCAACATATTTGCCCTCATAATTATACGATTGATTAATAAGCTTCTGTGTACAGAAAGTTTTGCACCTCTCCTCCTTCACCAAGCACACACCTGCTTAAACACACATTCGCACGTAGCTTGATCCTTCTCCGCTTCCTGTCTTCCGAGCACTGTTTACCTGGTCGCTCTGCCACAGCGAGCGCAGGGAGCACTCCCCACGCCACAGCACTGTGCCGTACAGTAAAAGAAGTTATCCTCTGAGCTACTTACCTTTGAATGGGGCCATTAATCATGGTTAGAGGGATCGCATCACAGCAGCCAGCTCTTTTGCACACACATACAAAAGCACAGGAATTAGGGTCGGGTGGAGTTGGAGAGCCACCTTGTGGTGAAGAAGTGGCACTGCACAACAAGGAACCACTAAAATTGGTTTTCTTAAGGGAAAGGAACTTGGGATTGGTCCTGTTTCGAGCCCACCTTGAGTTCGATAGTGAGGTCTACTCTCTTCTGATTAAGTTCATTTTTTGCCGAGTGTGCAGATTGCCTGTCTTATGTCCTCAGCAGTGACTTTGGTTAATGAAACGGGGCTGGGCTGTTGAGGAAGGAGAGGTTGACCATCTGGGGCCAGCAGGGAGTTTTTCGCTTTCTCTCTCTCTCTCTGCCTCCTCTCTCTCTCTCACACACACACACACACACAGGAACACACTGGCCGGTGCATATTTCCACGCGCGCACAAATTATTCACATATAAGGTGACAGAAGCAAATGGGTATGAATAAAGACGCTTTCACGGAAACACACTCCGACAGCTCCACTTAAGCAACATATACTCTCTGTCACACTCTCGCACACAGAAGGTGGACCCCCTGCTAGCGCCAGGGGACGTCTGGGTGACCTTGTGTCTGCCGGCAGACAGCTCCGGGCGACAGTGCCAGGCCTGCTGCCAGGTGGCAATGCCAAGCAAGACGGTGTCAGAAGGAGGGGGTGGGCGGAGTGTTGGGAGAAAGTGCAGTGTTACACGGGAAATGCCTGTAAGACTCGTGCCAGCTTACTATCACTCTGTCAGTGTGTGGTAAAAGAGGTTGTAGATTTATGCTAAAAAGACATTTAAACATACTGTGGATCACATTTCTGTCTAAATCCTACAAGGTTTATCTGTATCATAATCATATATATTGCTGGAAGTATTAGATGCATTTAAAGCCCATTTCAATTAAATTACTGTTTATATTGGTGAGTTTGTCCCTCAGTAGCTCCCCCGCTTTATCATCCCTTTGTCCGGCTTACACAACTGTCATGGACGTGTTCCTCCAGGAGGGTGTTATTCAGCAGTAGAAAAAGTAATAAAAGTAAAATAAGATGAAGCAAAGAATGATGGAGAACATCGCAAAGGGAGGATAACATCAGCCGGAAAGGCAGGATAGAAGAGAAAGATGAGGGCTGTGAGAGGGAAGGGTATTGAAGTCGGTGTGAGTGAGAATGAAAATGTGGAGCTGAGAGAGTGCCGGGCGGGGGGGGGGAGGCGAGAGAGGCTGGAGGACAGGGAGAGGGAGAAAGTTTCATCACTGTCGACAGTGGCTCTGCGCTGCGAGCAGCAGGAGCAGGGGAAACATTGACATTTTTATCTTTCCATTGAATTTAATCTGTGTGATGGACGAGCTGCCAGTGCTTTAATTTTCCTCACACGAATTATCCCTGTCTGCTCACCTCTCTCTGTCTTGTACACACAAACTCACAGACACACACACACACACACACACACACAGAGATTGTCTATTAACTGCATGCTGAAGCTGAAACCCACTATGAGAACAGATGATTGAGTGATGGCTGTGTGTGTGTGTAGGGGGGAGGGGGGGGGGGGGGAGGGGGAGGGAGAGG
>CAAKHC010018247.1:135532-155850 GCA_901007825.1 Macroramphosus scolopax
CACACACACACACACACACACACACACACACACACACACACACACACACACACACACACACACACACACACACACACACACACACACACACACAGATTGTCTATTAACTGCATGCTGAAGCTGAAACCCACTATGAGAACAGATGATTGAGTGATGGCTGTGTGTGTGTGTAGGGGGGAGGGGGGGTGGCAGGATGCAAGTTCCCCCATTAGCATTCATATTTTCATAATACGTTTGGAAAGATACATTGCTTGAAGTTAACACGCTCCCAAGAACATTTGGGTCCACACACACACACACACACGCACACAATAAAAAAGAAAGGCAGTGTGTCTTTCATTTGCGCCCCCTCGCTGCCCCCCCCCCCCTCAAGTTATTGCATGTGGCAATTCGCCATGACAGATCACCAGTCATGCCTAATAGTTCTTTAATGACTTCATTAAATTGTGTTGTGTGGCTTATGATTGTGCTGCCAATTTGTCAGTGCGGGTAATGTCTGTGCGCCAGGGATACCCTACTTTTATTTGTGAATTAATTGGACATTGACTGCGTTGCGGCCCCTCTACCCCTCCTCTTATGGCAGATCCCAAATCAATGGCACAAGCAGGGCTGGCCCAAATACGGCCGGCAGTTTACTACGGCTTTATGCAACTGCCCTGAAAAGCTGCAGACAGAACTCCTCTTAAGTCTCTCTTCTGTCCACTTTTTTTCCCCTTAACTCCCGTGGCACTTTGCACACGGGAGTTAAGGAGAAAAAAAAGCACAACTAACTGCTTAAATACTGACAAATAATCTATAACCCTGCATATACAGTATGCACTGCAGGGTCTTCCTCTCCTTGTTGTGGCGAGCAATGCTTAGCAATAACATCATCAGCCCCCTCCTTCCCCCCCTCCCTCCATGTTCCTCCAGGCAGGGAGTCCTGTCTGTGGGCTGATGAATGAGCAGCAGTACAGAGTAGTGCATCCCTCCGTGGCCCCAGGCCTGGTCCCTCTGTCACACACACTGATCTCCCATCAGCTTGAATGTTCTGGGCCCTAATGGTCAAGGTTAGGATTAAGTCAAGGAAAATCTGATCTCAGGTCAGCTGTAAGGGTGGATCCAGGTACCTTGAGGGGATAAAGAGCTGGGGGACTGATAGAGATGAGTTTAGGTAAGGGGAATGATTTAAAGTGCAGGCTTTTGAGGCGATAGGTAGCTTTGGTGAGACTGAAACAGATGATGACAAGGGAAGAGAGGCTATTGTATAACAGAAAGAGAGGAACGTGATAGAGGGAGGAAGCTGGAAGGGTTTTTTTTTTTTCTTTTTCCTATAAGGGCTCAGCAGCCGAGGCCTTTTAAAACCATTAGAGGCAGGATATTTGTCATATTATGTTATTAGATTAGCCTGGACCTCTAATGAAAGCTATGGCAATTTGTCAGCCTTATGGATGACTCCATCCCCCAACACTATTTATCAACTAGCACCTCATCACACCCAACCCACCCCCACCCTCAGCGCTCACACACACATACACAATCCAGTCATAGCTAAACTGCACCTCGGCGTGGATGGGTTGGAAGAAATGGATAGAGGCTGTAATGGGATTCCAATGCTAAACAACCCGCCCAGTGTTTTTTGTCATTTGGGGTGAGCACACTATTCCGAGCCAGATCGCCCAGAGGGAAACGACATTGGATTATTCCAAGATTTTTTTCCCCCTCCCTCTCTCCATTACAATAGCACCTCTTGGATGGAGCTGTCGCACATCATCTGTCTTTTAGCAAAAGATAATAAAAGTGATGCTATGGTTGCTGCTGGTGTTTCCTGCAGACTGATCCTACTTTAATCCTGATGGTAGTTTGCCCTGTGGGGTTGCTAATATGGGACATATAGTCATTTGTACAGATTTAATTGGCTGATAAAAACAGCAAGGTAATAAACCTTGAACTGTAAAGACTATTAGTGTTATATGTGGTATATGTTCCACACTAGCTTAGATATCAGCCGCTCTATTTCAAAGTACATTTGTAAGTGCTTTAAAGTTCGGTTTGTCACTTGAGCAAACATGTCTGTTGCACACACTCATCCTCCCTGTCTCTCACCTTTTGTTCCCGGCAGCGGTGAGGAACGACCGGAATAAGAAGAAGAAGGATGAGAAGAAGCAGGAGTGCACAGAGAGCTACGTGCTGAGTCCCGACACAGAGCAGATGATTGACAGGGTTCGCAAAGCACACAAGGAAACTTTCCCGTCTCTCTGCCAGCTCGGCAAATACACTACGGTTAGTAGTCATGACTCTGACGAACGGTTTGTGGATGTTATGAACCGATGTTTGCTGTAGATGAATGGAACCTGTACATATAATCACATTTTAATGTCTTCTTGCAGAGTAACAGCTCGGAACGGCGTGTATCCTTGGACGTTGACCTTTGGGACAAGTTCAGTGAACTCTCCACAAAGTGCATCATAAAGACAGTGGAATTTGCTAAGCAGCTACCCGGCTTTACAACGCTTACCATCGCTGACCAGATCACCCTGCTCAAAGCCGCCTGTCTCGACATACTGGTACGAACAACGGTCCAGAGTGATGTTCAGATTTGAAAGAAATTGTGCCGTCAAACGCTCAATAACCCCCTCTGTCTCTGCCGACCCCAGATACTGCGGATCTGTACACGTTACACACCAGAGCAAGACACCATGACCTTCTCAGATGGACTCACGCTAAACCGAACCCAGATGCACAACGCCGGCTTCGGTCCCCTCACCGACCTGGTGTTTGCCTTCGCAAACCAACTACTCCCCCTGGAGATGGATGACGCCGAGACAGGGTTGCTCAGCGCAATCTGTTTGTTATGTGGAGGTATGGAGAGTCCAAATAACCTGCTGAAATTTTTAATAAGCCGTTTCCGTCCTAGGAGGACTGAATGTCACCCTATGAAGAAAATGAACAACAGCACTGAATCAAATCTTGCGTATTGAGCACCACCTAGTGGCTGACTGAAGTCCTGACAGTTGGTGAGTGTTGACGTCTTTGTTTTGTCACAAACAGATCGCCAGGACTTGGAAGAAGCAGACAAGGTGGACATCCTGCAGGAGCCCCTTCTGGAAGCGCTAAAGATCTACGTAAGGAAGAGGAGGCCCCACAAACCGCACATGTTCCCCAAGATGCTGATGAAGATCACTGATCTGAGAAGCATCAGTGCTAAAGGTACAGAGCCCAGACTGGTCACAAGTGTTGTGGATAGTATTAAAACATTTATTTTAGTACTTAATGAGTTAATGCATGAAATATATTTGGTAAATTCCCTTGTCTATCTCCAACCTTCTCTGCAGGAGCTGAGCGTGTCATCACCCTGAAAATGGAAATCCCCGGCTCCATGCCCCCTCTCATCCAGGAGATGCTCGAGAACTCAGAGGGCCTTGAAAGTGGGGCCACAGGCAGCCGGGCCAGTGGCGCCCCACCAGGCAGCTGCAGTCCCAGTTTATCCCCCAGCTCTGCCCAAAGCAGTCCAGCTACACAATCGCCGTAGTAACGGCCCACCTTTTTATTTTTCCCTCACGTCGCTCTGTCTCCTCCTTCAATGTTCTACAGAGGAGGGCGAAGGAGGAGACCTTGACTCTGACTGCTGATCACAGGAGACTGGCAGAGCCTCTCCTACGACACAAACCCCCACCTCCTGATCGGCTTTCCCTCACTCCGGAACCCTGTTCTGATGTGAGGGGAGGTACGGCCGGGGCACACCGGGGCAACAGGATGCCTCTGAGAGACCACACTGTAAACACTGCTGATGACTCCTTCTCCCTCCACTCTCCTCACCACCGCTGCTCCTCCCTTCTCCACCTTCCTCTAAAAGACTGATGGAATCTAATCTGAATGCAGTGCAGCAGGTGAGACCAGTTTGGACTGGACGTGAGAGTAGGTGGGACAAATATATGGACAAGGACAATACATACAGACTGATTTGACAAACACCAGACACTTTTTTTTGTTGTACTCTGAGGCAGACTGCAAGCTTGGGACTTGTCAACACCCCCCCTCCCTCTCCCTCTCCCCCTCTCTCTCTCTCCTCAAAGACTTTCTCCAGCTTCAAAAACAGATTTCATACAAAAAGATATATATAAATATATAGAAAAGTTAAGGAACTATTGTGATTGACATGTTGCGAAACAGAATGGCAGGTTGAAATGAGGACATGTTTTTCTGAGATTAGAAATTGTTGTACTCCCTCACTGTTTGAACCTTTTCATACCCATCAAGAGTACTGAGAAAGATGTTTTCATTTTTATCACATCTGTATATTATTCTAATTATCAAAAGGCAAAAGGAATTTCTTTCCAGTCCACACACACACACAAACACACATGCATACACACATACAGACACACACAGAGAAATGTGCACAGAAAACAAGTCGCAATGAATATCACCTACTATTCCAGGTTGGATTTGTTTTCCTTTTTTTCTTTATTTTTTCTTGCTTCCAAGAGAATGGAAAAACTGATTGTATGAACTTGGTTGTATGATATGGTCACAGGTCCTTTCAAGAAATCAAATGAATGAAGATTCATTATTAAGGTGTATTTTAAGTAGCCTTTGAGTTTGTGTATATACGCTGTATTCATTTCTTTAAAACTATGAAGAGTTTTAGGCTTCACCTGATTTTTTTTTTAAGAATACCTTTTATGTGTTTTTGTTTCTGGGTTTGTGATTCAAGAAAAAGACATTTTGAGCACATTTTACTGAAGGACGTTCTTTCATGTTTCGTGTCCTACTAAATACTGGACAGACCCTTAACCAATCACTGGCTGTTCAGAATGTGGCTTTCACAATATCCCCCCTTTTTAGTTTGAAAACCTGTTTTTACATACCGTAGATAACAAAAAGTAGCACTCCAGTCGGGGCATAGCTTTTCGGCCATGTAGCAGAATGCGATGGTGTTCCTGACAATGGCGAGCTCGATGCCATTTGTTGCTTGCCGGACTCAGGCGATCCTAAAGCAGCTCAGCTTCAAAGAGAGTTAAAATGTGAAGAATGGTGTACATACACACTGTATTAAACACAAGTTGCTCTGGATAGTCTCTGATGGGCTCATAATGTGTAACCGATGGGAAACGACGAGATTGTAGTGATCCCTCTGGGGGATCAGTCAAGTGAAGGTCCCAAGTGTGATGTTTGTCAAGTCCTCTCCCCCCCCTGGAAGCCTGTGGTAGAAACAAATATGTGACTTCTAGCCGAATCCAGAACAACCCTGCACCCTGTGACTCACTTTACGCCAAAACACCTTCATATAAATCCCATCTAGACCATCATTACTGTACACATGCCAATGTCTCAGGAAGGAATCATTTTGTGTGCTTGGCCTGTCCTTAGTATATGTCCTGTGCTGCACTCCTATCACAGATACACACACACACATCTCTGCTACTGAGCCCCTAAGTTTTTCCTCAGTCACTCACTTTTGTTAGGCCTGGCGGACCAGGACTTGTGCAAAGAGACACTGACCCTGCAACATTATGACATAGGATGCCAGTGTGGAGTCTCTTGAGTTGTTCATGTGGTCTTTTTTTTTTTGTACGGTCAAAGCTGCTTTTCCTCATTTGGGACTTAACCTGTCCAAAACAGCGCACAACTTTTCTCTCCACGGCTAATCTGGAATAGCAACAGACACACCGTCAGTTTGAGAAGAATGGAATATGTTGCAATTTTGTCAAGATTATCAAGCGACTTTGAAAAAAAAGAAAAAGACAAAAAAAGATAAAAAATAAAACCAACATTTAATAATTAAATGAGTGTTTTTGTGTTGTTTGTGTGTATTTTATTCACTGTCTGCTACAGGGATGTCCTGGGAAGGTTCATACAGCAAAAAAGAAAGCAGAAGTTTGGGGGAAAATCAGAAACAGACGAGACATCAGACCAGCAATCAGCATGACAAATTCATTTAAATGGGTCATTATTCAATCACAGGGCTGACAAGGAGAAAACCATTAACAGTACTGTCCTGACTGTAAGTTTGCTTCCCTTAATATCTCCTCAAGCTGCTCCAACACTTGTATTAAGCAAGCCAGTAAGCATTCTGCCTTTTTGCCTCGCCGCCTATAAAGAATGATTTCAGGAGGCCTTCAAGAATAGATCCCCTGTGAAAGTAGCAGGCTCGGCCGACATCAGCCAGCCAGCCAACTGGGGCTGCAGTAGTTGCCTAAAATATGCCTTGCAGACATATCAAAATAGATGTGGTTACATCAATGGGGTTATAGGAAAAGGTTCATTTCTCAGAGACTTTTCTAAATATAAGCGAGAAAAAATGGTAACTAATGGGTAAAATTCTCGGACTAAGCCACACAAGCCACACAATACATAAGGTGTGGCCCTTTCCAAGGACCTTTCTCTCAATGTTGAGTGTAGTAAACTGTCTCCTGCTTTGTGAGTCCCTTGAAATCAGAGCTATTGTTATTCACTGTGCTCCCTTTATACACCTCCCCTTCGATGTTTCTCTACTCAAGCTTGTCTCCACCAGCCCTCTGCCACCTATCCCTAGATTATCCAGCTCAAGATGCCTCCTCCTTTTCTCCATCAACTTCCGTATCGTGCCCTTAGCTAACCTCAACCTCAGAAAACCCATGAACCAGATTTCTCCACCATTATAGACAATAAATCCTCCTAAACCTGCTCACTGCCTCCCGTCTCCGTGTTCTTGGGATCACTAGCTTAGCTCCTTAACACAAATCTGTTCCTGATTTACAGAAATAGTGGAATGCTTCCAAATAGGTCGTTAGTGCACCTAACCTGGCAACAAATATTAGGATTTAAGCTTGTATCTCACAAATCAGCTGAATGATACACTTTCCCATGAACCATGTACCAAGAAGTTACTTAAGCTTTTTCCCAACATGCATTCTGCCATGTTTAATCAGGAAAAGGTCCAGGTGTAACATTAATATCATTAATGATGAATGTGCCTCTGTCCCACTTTGCTGCCTTGAAGCCAAGCTGATAAGCCAGCCATACTTGGATCTGAAGAGGGGATTGACCACCTAAATGAACTGCAGCCATTATGAATGTTATTAATTTCACCTGTGTTTTTCTTGCTATGAGATGTCGACATGTCTGCTGTGGAAAAGTCTCATTCAGATTTAGCCTGCAGGACAAACTGCACTTTTAATAATGAATCATCAATGCTGTGCTTTGCTATCATTGATGCTTCATCATGGTAAGACTCCCGGTATCTAGCAGCCGTGGCTGTTTCCATTCTACACACTTAACGTCATATTGGTGAAATTTATTTATTTCTTAAACCTGGCAACCATGTTGATATTCATATTGTTACAGCATATATTGATATTGAAATATAAATAAAAAGTGCTACAGCAAGACACCACGAACCATTGCCTGACATAATCATTAAAACATGAAATCATAAAATTCCTACAATTATCAGAAGGCCCACTGGTTCTATAATTATGGTGTGTTGTGTGGTTGTCTTAGTGGTGTTGCCTTACGTCAGCAAATGCTATTGCTCGTCTGATACAATCTGGTTTCCATGGTAGAAAAATCAGATTCTCTCTATTTGACGATTTTGTTTTTTTTAAATTGCTTTGAGAATAATAATTTTATAAAGGGTTATCCCTGATTTCTGCCCTTGAATTCGATGAAACAATTCGTAAAAATAAACGAGGCAGGAAAAACAGAGCAATGTAACACACTAAACCAACATTTTATTTTTGAAATTAAAAATAAAAACGTCATAATTTAGGCCATTTCAATAATTTAGGCTGGCATGGAACGATATGCCAATTTTTTTTCAGGGGGAACTCCAAGGAGATTTAGTCCCCATAATGTGACTCTACTGCTAATTAATTGAAAAATGACCAACAAAGTTTCATTAAGGAAGGTAGTCCGGCTCTGGAACTAGCTCGTGTATTTACCCCGCCCACTGATTGAGGTCGGGACATTTCAACCAATGAAAATCCTTCGCGCGGGATTTCAAACTATTTCAAATCCACTTCCCGTTCTTCAGGTGGGATTAATCCGCCAAAGTAGTAAACAATATAGTCCCTTTCGTTTAGTTATAGGTTAATTATTTATTAAGACAACTATTTGCTGTTGAAAACTCCTGAATATAATGTAACCCAAAATATCAGTTCATGCTTTTTCTTTCGTTGTTTTTAAATGAGTTTGTACAATTCGGCGGACGGATATCACAGCATCTGTCTGAAAGAGGAGCGGGACCACAAGGCACTGCTGTACGTTAGTCATTCGTCGAGGTATTTAGTTGGGCATCGTAGGATATGCTTTTAGTGTTAGTTTTATATGATATTAACGTCATAGAAAAGTCGATTCCACTTTCCCGTTGAGGTATATGGATTGTCAGAAGTTTGCGCGTCTTTGAACGGATTTACAGGTAAGTTGCCGACCTTAACAATTTTTGTAATATTCCAGTCCGAAGTTTAGTCTTAGAATTAACATTTTTCGTTTGTCTTGGTTTGTACAGTCACCAATGTTCCCTCGAAGTCATTGACAAGACAGCAATGCTAACTGTCGAAGCAATATTACACGTGGGACTAAGCATAATTGTGTTATAATTTAACTTTAAAGTTCCGGCTGGCTGATTTACAGTCGACATATGTTAGCTACCACTGACTTCACGTTGTCATATAGCTAACGTTAGCATTTGACACTTTGGTTCACTCACGTTCTAGGTATTGTTGCCAGAATGCCTTTGCATGGGAAAATAGTCGTGGTTAAGAGGAGTGGAGGAGATGGGACTGAATTTCCACTTACTGCATCATGCTTATTTGGAAGGTGAGTTCAATAAAATGTAGATATAGCTTAAACGTTCACGTTACTTTACAATGTCACATTGTCATAATATATCTGTGGGGGAAAGGGGCTATTTAATCTGATTTCAAGTAGTTTTATTTTAATTTACAGTGGTCAAATATGAACAGCAGCAATGCAAAAGTTATGTTTAGAGAAATATGAGCGCCTCGTGTGTGCTTGATGGAGGCACGATAAATTCATTGATTTAGGGGCGGGCCATGTGCATCTGACGTCAGAATTTGAACTACATGTATACTGATTCTTCAATGATGTACTGAGTTCAATATTGTCTACTAAGTTCACTACAATATTTAGGATGTTGAATGCTTTATTTACTACTGATGAACAAACACCCTTTGCAGATATTCCTATTAATGTTCCTCATGTTGCTAAACTGACATAATATCATGTTTGATTTTTGATCTTACAGAAAGGCTGACTGTGATATTCGTATTCAGCTTCCTCAAGTCTCCAAGGAGCATTGCAGAATTGATCTAAATGAAAATAAAGAGGTAACACAAAACATATTGAAGATTCACACCTTGATCTTGTACAGTGTTTCACCTTTACATGACTTTGATAGGAGCATTAGCCGAGCTAACACTTGTATTCTGCTTTAAGGCTATTTGGCTTTGAGATGATCTCTGTTTTGTGTCTCCTAGGTTATTTTGACAAATTTGAGCTCTGTGAATCCAACCCGTGTCAACGGAGAGGCCTTGCAGCAGTCTGAGCGTTTGAAGAATGGAGATGTGATAACCATTATTGATCGTTCTTTTAGGTGCGTCTTGAGATGATTGAGGACTGAGTGTCTGTTTTTTTTTTTCCTTTTCCTGTGAGACATTTAACAAGGCTAGAAGCTTTTTACTGAGACATTTGTATGTATTTAAAAAGAGAGAAATTACGAATACACTCTTATAACTTGGGTCTTTATAGTGTACTAGCTTGAAGGTGTTGTCACATCTGTTGTCAGATGTCTAGATGAAAGTGCCTCTGAAATGTTATGAAAAATATTTCTTTCTATCCTAAATACCAAGTATAATTTTTTTTAGTGGTCTTATGGCCCCTTTGTTGTTTTGTCTATTTCAAGTCTTACAATATGCACCTATGTTGCCCATGACCGATATAATTTAGATCTTAACATTGTTGTTTTTTGTAATTTTAGGTTTGAGTACCCTCCAGCACCAACACCAAAGAAGTCTTCCAAAGGAGACAAAACTGCAACCCTCAAAGTAATTTACTCATTTATTTAGCTCCCATTCTGATAAAGCAATTCCTTTTTAAGCGTGTTATTAAAAGTTTATCATATCTAGGTCCTGCAAGATCAGCATTCGGAGGACAATGTCCCTGTTGGAACAGGAGAAAAAAGGATCCTCGAAGTGGCCACAGGTAAGATTATTTAATTGTGTCATTCTGACTTAGCAATTTCAGATGACTTTATTTTAACAGGAATAGTGTTATAAACTCTATGAACATCTACAGAGGACTTTAAATACTGTTATGTGTTTGTGTAAACTATCGCTATTCGGAACCCTCAAGCCAAGGTATAAATTGTCCCTAACTAGATTTGTTATGTGATTTGGTGCTTGTTGTTTATGTACTTAGTGATATTTATGTAAACTTTTTAATATATTAGAAATTTCAGATTGCCTTTTTTTTTTGTTATCTAAAAGATGGAACCAACCATGACAACATCCAGCGATCCTTGGAGAAAACTCTGGAGGTGGAGTCCAAGGAGGATGGTAACAAGACTGCCTCCCCCTTTAGTGATCTCTATCAAATGATCAAAAAATCTCTGGATGTCAAGACCCCTCGTAAGCCTCAGACACCTTCCTCAAAGTTCTGTACGCCAAAACCTGAGTCAGTTGGTGAAGAACCCACCGCTTCCGTGGAGGACAAAAGCACACCAAAGAAGTCTAATGTTGGTGATGTTCCTGAGAAGATTTCCTCTCAAACACCCAAGTCAACGATGAGAAGGAGAAGCAGTGAGGCCACACCAGCTAAACCTGCTGTGACTGAGGAAGAGCAGGCAATGCCCCCACAAAAGGCGTCACCAAGGAGCGCTGGCAAAGGTTAATACTGTCATCAAAAGTATTAAGATGTAATTAACAGAATTCCAGTATCTGTATAAGCTATAATGAATTGGTACTCATGTGCGATCTTGTTCTTGTCTTTATTCTTTTTTTCAATTCAATCTTTAGTGAAAACGACTTCAAGAAAACGGAAGAGTGATGAACTTGCGACGGAATTGCCCGCCGCAAAAATGAAGAAGAAACGAGTTTCTTTTGGAGGTCTCCTGAGTCCTGAGTTATTTGACAAAAAATTGCCTCCTGACTCTCCCTTACGCAAGGGGGCAGCTCCACGTAGAAGCCTGTGTCTCGCCAAACCCAAACAGTCCCTGCTTAGACGAGCATCAGCCATTGGCTTGATATCGGTAAGACTTAAGTTGGAGATAATATAATCCTTAAAATGTTGTCTTAAGTAGTTTGACCTGACATTGCATTGGTTAAGCATCATATAATCTTGTTTTTATAGGAGTGTGAACCAGATGATCCAAAAGTGAAAAGTCCTGCAAAAAGAAGATCTGCATCTCCGAAGTCCACGAATGTCAAGACTGCATCTCCTAAGACTCCATCTCCTGGAAAGAAGTCGCCAAAAACCCGTACGCCATCTCCCAAGGCCACTGTTGGGACAACACCAGTTAAAACCCCGGGTGTGCAAGGGCGTTTCTCTGTGTCCCTCGTCAACACCCCATCACCCATTGCAGAAGATGCAATCACTGATACGGTGACTCCAAAAATACCCCTGAAGAGGAAGAGCATGAAGAGTAACCCACGGAAGACTCCCAGTATCGCAAGATGCACTGTAAAAGCAATTCACAGAAGAAGTGGCATTTCACGGGCTTCACTGAAAGGTATGTTTGAACCAGTTTAATATTATAAGTCAGAATTCTAGTGTTTCTTCAATGCAATCTTTCATCAAGAGCATACTTCGTTCATTTCAACTAATTTCAAATGTTGTCAATTGTGTGTGTTTCAAAGTACAAATCATTTATATTTGCTATAAGCCATTTGTTGATGATGTTTACCACCAGGTCAGTAAATTCCGGTTTTCCTTTCACATTTCAGTCAAGAATTCCTGGGCTGACATCGTCAAGTTTGGCCAAACCAAGGCCCAAGTGGCTGCGCCAGTTAAGAAAACCATCAGCAAAAAGGCTACAAAGAAGACTGTCCAGAAACCAGAGGTGAAGTTGAATGCTGTTTAAAGTACATTTACAGTTGGAAAAACATATTGTATTGAAGAACAGAACGATCTTGTTTTTTCCTCATTTACTACTGTTAACATTTACTTTCCTCATTCTTGCAAAGCAAATCAGCTCTTGCATGAGTGGTTAGAATGCTTGAAAGTGCAATGACCATGTTTGTTCCCAACCTCCCAGACGCCTGCAAGAAAGCTCGTAGGCCACATGAGCACTGGGCATGCAGATTCACCTGTTACCATTGTTGTGGGCAGAGCTCTCAAACGACAGGTTGTACATCCAGCAGCTACTGCACCAACAGTGGTGCTCAATGCTGCAGTCTTGAGAAAGAACATGAAAATGGACGAGGACTTGACTGGTAATTTTCTTCCTTTTCTTTGCTTATTATTGGAAACAGTTTTTGGCATTGTTATTTTCAACTTTGTGCTTTTTTGCGTTGTGGTTTTAGGAATCTCTGAAATGTTTAAAACTCCCGCAAACACAAGGAAGATGAGATCTGCAAGCAATGAGAGTAATGTCACCAAGACACCATTGGGAGTTTTGGACCCATCCTTTGTAGAACCGTCGGTGTTGAACACACCCGAGGAGCCAGGTAATGTGTGTGTGTGTGTGTGTGTGTGGTAGTGTTAGGAGAGAAACAAAGCATTAAACTTGTATTCAGTATAAAAACAAATATCAATGGGTTTGTTAAATCAAGCCTGCTGTGATTAACTCTGAACAGAATAATGAATTGGGGTTTATTTACAGGTGAGATGATGGTGTCTCCACTGAGCGTTGCCTCTACAGTGAAAGAAAGAAGATACAACAGTGATGCAGTCAAGCGCCTCCTTAAAGAAGTTCAAGAATCCAGCTTTGTGAGTGATGCCCCTGCTCTGGAGATCCATGCTGATGATTCTAGTGAGCAGCAGTGCACAGAAATGAAAACTACTTCTGTAGCAACTCCCCAGCAGAACCCGGAACTACCGGAGTGCCTCACAGGAGTTAAGAGAATTCCTAATACTCCAAAACAGGAGGATGAACCTGTTGAAGACCTACAAGGACAACATCTGACAACTCCCAGAGATGAAGAAGTTGATGATGCTACATTAGGTGGTCTTGAGGAGCTGTCAGAGACGCCAGCACCCATTCAACAAACCGAAGACCTGCATGAAGGGGCAGACGGCTCCACATTGGATGAAATCAAGATAACACCCGAGCAGACCGGTGCTCATGTTGAAGATGTGCTTAGTGTTGAGAGGTTCACGAAGACTCCCAAAGAAAAAGGGGAACCAGTAGAGGAGCACTTTGGTATCAAGAGGCTCATGAAGTCACCCAGGCTGAAGGTTGATGCTCCGGTGGAAGACTTTGAAGGACTTCAGGAGCTCATGCAGGAGCTGTTGTCTGATCCCACAGCTGAAACTGAAACAACTGAGGTAACGATGGAAGCCCTTCAATTTACAGTTTTCTGTTTGTCTGTTAGTTAAAATGGTGCAGTTGATTGCTGGGATACAAAACAACATTCTTATGTTTAATTTGATCACTTAACAGCGGAAGGAAACTTGCACACAGTTGTGTGTTATTATGTCTGTGATCTGCTTGAATAATTGGAATCAGGATTCACCCGTGGCCATGAGAACCAAATCAATGAATTTAAGACTGCAAAATCTTTTATTTTGATTGAAATTAAAAATGTATGCACTCATTAAAGCAGGCTGTTTTTTTGCAGGAACAAGACCTTATACATGGAGCGCCGCAGGAGAATGTTCCTTGTGTTGAGAGTGAAGTTGTTCCAGAAGAAGTGATCCAGAAAGTTCCCCAAGTTGATGAGGCAGAAGGTACATTTTCTTCTCTAAACCCATTTCCTTGACTTGTTTTCTTTGAGTAAAGGCTTTATACAACTTCAAACAGAATTTGTAATAAATGCTGCAGAAATGTTCTTTACTAAAAATCTCCAAACCTGATGTTTCAACAGCTAAACTAGCCACTATAAATGTAAAGATGATTTGTCTGTTTTTCTTCTTATTTTAGGAGATGCAAAGGAAGTTGCTGGTAACCAGTTGGAGGTGGCCAGTGAACATGATACAAGCAGTGATAGGGAGACTATTCCCCAGGCAGTTGTAGAGAATCTGCCAGAAGAACCACTTGAGGAAGAAACCGTTACTTCTAAAGTGGAGGAAATGGACACAACTGTCACTGATCCTGCTGATCACAAGAAGTCTACTCGAGGCAGGAAGGCAAAGCCAGTGAAATCTGAAGCAGCTGATGTTAAACCAGAGGCTACTGAACAGCCTGCAGTGTCTGCTCCAGTCAAGGGAAGAAGAGGGAAGAAAACCGAGGATACTGCACCACCCACTCCTAGACAAACTACAAGAAGCCGAAATGCCAAACCCATCGAAAACAGGGATGTTGAGCTCACACAGGAAGAAAATACGTCTCTGCCTTCCAAAGTTGCTCTTAAGCCGAAAAGGATGACGTCCAAAAAAGTCTTGGATCAAGCCGAAACAGTGCAGGAGACTGCCTCTGAACCTGAGGACGAACAGAGTTCACCAGTTGATGTTGACCATGCCACAGATGACCATGCAGTGCCGTTGGAAAAAGCCGTCTTGAAGGCCAAGCGAGGGAGAAAAACAAAACAGGAATCGGAACAATCCAAGCCAGTTCCTGAGCAGCAAGATCTGCCCCCTGCTTGCAGTGAAGACGTTCCCCAAGCTGACGTGACACAAGGTTTATAATCTTTCACATTTTGTTACTGCTTTGTTATTGATTTTATAGATAAAAATGATCATCCACTTTACTTGTTGATGTAATTTATTTCCCATTCTGTTTTCCCTCTACTTTAGGAGATGAAAAGAAACCCTCAGATGCCGAGGAAGATTTACCTGAGAGTTTGCCTGTCATGGAGACGGCAACATGCAAATCAACCGAAATGGATGTAGCTATCGTTCAGAAATCTGCTCGAGGCAGAAGGGCCAAAGTTGTGGAATCTACAGCAGCTGAGGTTAAACCGGAGGCCGCCGCTGTGCAGCAACCTTGTGAAGATGCTGTTGTTCCTGCTCCAGTCAGAGCCCGAAGAGGGAAGAGAACTGAAGCTACCGCGCCACCTCCTGTTAGAAAAACTACCAGAGGCAGACAGGCAAAATCTCAAGAAGTCACTTCTAATGATCAACCAGAAATGGCTGTGGAAACAGAACTAGTGACGGAGCTTTCAGCTGAAGGAACGCAGGAAGAACCACCAATGAATACCACTCAAGAAGAAAGTGAGGCTCTGCCCCCTGCAGAGGAAGCCCTCTTGAAGCCCATCAGAGGGAGAAAAACTAAACGTACACCTGTTGAACCCCCGGCGGAGCAAGCGACACCAATAGTGAGTGACCAGGATCTTGCAGCCGATCAACCTCAGCCAAAACCCACTGTTGTAAAACAGACACGTGGGAGAAGGGCAAACCCTGTTCCTGTTGAACAAGAAACTGTTGCCTCTGAGGAGCCATCCCAAGCTCCAGTCAAGACCAAGAGGGGAAGAAATGCCAAACTCGAAGAAGAAAAGCTAGAAAATGAGGAAGCTAGTGAACCCAAGGAGCAAGTTAAAAAGGTTAGGAGAACCAGAAAGGCGGAGCAAGTTCATGAAGAACCACAGATTGAAGTTCTTGTCACAGAAGCAGCAGAAACCCAACCTGAACCAGAGAAGATTAATGATCAGCCAACTGTGTCTGCAAAGACCAAGCGAGGAGGAAGAAAAGCAAAGCTAGACACAGAAAGTGTATCCCCAGCAGAATCCAATGAGGCACAAGAGGTTCCAATTGACGCCTGTACAGAAAAACCCAAACGGGGTAGGAGAGTCAAACAAGTGGAAGAGGTTTGTATTGCGACAGAAGTGCCAGAGGAAAAACCTGAGGCTGAGCAGAAGCAGCAAAGAACACGGGGTGTGAAAGCATCTTTGAAAAATGAGACTCCCCAAGTCGTTCCCGCCAAGAGAGCACGTCGAGGTCCAACCCCCTCCAAAGAGGAGACCGAAGCAGAAGCGACAACTCTGGTTTCAGAGTCTGCCTCCGGTTCTGGAGAACCAGCCAAGAGGGGAAGACGGGCAGCTGCCGCCAAACCGACAACAAATGAGTCCACTGTGAGCGGGGATGTGACAACTGTCACTGAAGACATCAGCAATGCTGTTGTGGAAGACACCAAAGTGTCCAAACGATCCGTGAAGTGGAATCCAAAGTTGAAGGTCAATGAGGCTCCAAAGGCAACACCTGTGAAGGCAGTTCGGGGCAGGAAGTCAAAACTTGATGACCAAAATGACACTGAAAGCCAGAATGTGTCCAAGAATAATAAAAAAACTGAAGAGAAGAATCTCTCAGATTTGGTGGTTGAATCTCAGCCCACTAAGAGAGCCAGGCGAGGAGCAAAGGTCGCTGACGTAACTGCTGAGGAGTCCACGAGCAAGGTGAACCCTAAGAAAGGTCCTGTTGAGCAAGCTGTTGAAACTGAGATGCAGCCGAAAACCAGAAGAACAAGAGCAGCAAAGAAATGAGGCTATTTATTTTGTCTGATTTTTTTTTTCCCTTTAAAAGCCTGTTTGTGTTGCCAGTTTTTAAGTGTTGATGCATTTTAGAAATTAGTTTTATCGACTGAAATTGAAGCACTGTTTTTTTTTCCTCCTCAATACATCAGGGAATTTTGTCTTAATCATTTATTTTTGTGACAAGTTGTATGTTCTTCACTGATATCAGATCAGATGTTTTATGCTGGGAAAAAACGTTATTAAATTTTTTTTGTAAAATAGAAAATTTTGTCTGGATTTGTTCAACATGTGTGTATCCACATGGGATGAAATGGTTTGAAATTTGTAAAACAAAACACCAAGTGTCCCACCTGTGTTTTGTCATATTCTGTCAGTCACTGACAATACTAGGGATTCAAATTATTAACAAAAAAACGTTGACACTGTTATGTTGAGGCTTTTATTTTAAAGGGATAAATAAATTGTTTTATTCCCTGGGTGTAGAAAGGCCAAGCATGAGGTATGCGCCGTGTTTTGCTAAATGGATAATTAGGTTAAAGATCAATATCAGATACACCACCCCACAAAAAAAATGAACAAAGTTGACTTAAATTTACCTAAAATCATCCAAGTTAGTAGTTACTATTTGCCACTGGATATTGCTCCAAAATGATTCAATGAAAACATTTTCAGAATGGACTTTGAATAATAAAAGCGACGGTCTATAAATAAAATATCTAATAGACACTGAAATTCCATTATTGAAGATCAAACAGTTACACATCACACATTAAGTAAAATTGCTTTCAACGGAACTTTGTTTTTAACCAGCATAACAACCCGGATACTTTTCAAGGCGCACCGGAAACCATCGCAGAGTCGGCACTGGAGGGAGATTTGAGAAACGCGTGGAAAGCCCCAAACTTGGCTAATAAGTTTATCGTTGGATTTATTTTCTGTTTTGTCGGTTAAATTCAGTTTCTGCGTCATGGAATCAGACAGTGACATAAAAAGCACACCGAAAGGTTTTCACTGCATCCTGTGCAACGTAAATTTACCAAACGGTAAGAAACATTTGCTAACTCAGTCACTCTTTATTCTTTAGAATAAGAATATATTTTCAAACAGGCAGCTAACAATCGATATCAGACACAAAATTCCAGCTATCTTAAAGCTATGTAAAGTAATTTCAATTAAGATATAGCTTCAGAAATGGTGTGATTGAAATTGTCACGGCATGGATGCTAACGTTATAGCTAACTTGTCAGTAAAGGTTATTTTCGTTAACAAGCCAGAATAACGTAAATGGTTCGTACAGTCTGCCAACGTGGTATAATTTCTATTTATTCACAAATATATATATAATGTTGGACAGATATGTCATGTGCTGCGTACACTGTTGGCTAATCCGAGTTATGAACAACACATGGAGCAGGTGGAAGCCAGTCAGTTACCATATATATTTTCATATATTTATGTTCTGATGTGCTGTAGAGCCAAGCGTGGATCAGCATGTAAAAGGGCGGAAACACCAGACTTTGTCCACTGTGCGGACCACCAGAAAGACCCAGGAGGAGCACAGTGTGTTTGTCAGTGGCATCAGCCCTGACATCTCTCAGACTGACCTGGCTGAGTACTTCCAGCAGTTTGGGCCAGTCGCAGATGTCCTTCTGGATAAAGACAAGGTCTGGAAGCTGTACACAATAGACAAACTCATTGTTCATCCTTACAGGCTGTGGCCGTACCAAATGCAATAATTTCAGGTGTCCCATGAACTTGTTCTCTGACTTATGCGTCCTCTGCACACACAGGGTGTGTTTGCCATTGTGCAGTTCAGTGAGACAGCGAGCATCCAGGCAGCGTTGTCCAGTGTTGAGCACCAGATGAAAGGCCTGAAGCTGCGTGTCAAACCCAGAGAAAAAAAGGACTTCAAGTTAATTCCCAAGAAGAGGAATGACTTGCAGAAGCTCCAAGAAGTTCTCGACCGCCTCAAACCCGAGCTCTGTCAGATGCCCTCTGTAAGCATATTGTTATTTCAGTGTTACTGAACTTGAGCCAGCAGAAGTGTGGGTCTGTAGAGATGGATCAATACCTCCTTGGTTACAGTGAAATGAATATAAATGTTACATGGGACTAATAAATCTTCTCCTCCAGGTGAATGCACAGATGCAGTACGTTGTGGAACGATTCCAGCTTGGAGAAAATGAAAAGAAAGCCAGAGGCTTGCTGGTCCAACTCCTGCAGGAGGTTTTTGTAGAGTTTTTTCCAGGTGACCTTTGTTTACACGTTCAAAGAGATCTTGTTTCTGAAATCTTCCCGTTCGTAATGATAATGGTGAAAAATATCTTTATGAGTTTGGCTCTCTAACTGTTTACAACATGTTTGGATGGGTTGCAGACAGCCAGATTCTGCCGTTTGGTTCATCTGTCAACACCTTCGGCATCCACGCCTGTGACTTAGACCTCTTCCTGGACTTGGAAAACACCAAGGTCTTCCAGGCCCGTGCCAAGTCCACCGCAGAACAGGTCTGACATTTACACACATAGTTATTGTTGTCTGATATTGTGTTTTCACCTCATAGTTTTTGCTTAAAATAAGGGTTTGAACAGTACAGAGGGTATCACCTGATGGCACTTCCACACCGGGCAAACATCTGATATTTATATCTACATGATTTTGGGTACAGAATAAATACACTAAGCCTTTCCTCTCTCTGCCGCTCAGTGGACCCAACAGCACTGAGCTCCACCGACTGTCACGTCACCCTCAATACAGACAGAACTGTGTGTAGTCACACTTGTATGATTCTTTTTTGACTTCTTTCTGTATTCAGGCAGGTGAGGGCATGTCCGACGATGGCCGCTCGGAGGACTCCATCCTCTCTGATATTGACTTGTCCACTGCCTCTCCCGCCGAGGTTCTGGACCTTGTGGCAGCAATCCTGAGACGCTGCGTCCCTAGTGTGCACAAGGTCAATGTGGTCAGCAGTGCTCGTCTCCCTGTAGTCAAGTTCCATCACCGCGAGCTTAACCTGCAGGGGGACATCACCATCAACAACAGGTCATTTGCCAGCATTTAGGATTTCCTTCATACTTTGCAGCATTGGAGTTGTTTTTATCTTCTCCAATGAGCAAAATCACTGTATGATTTTCACCTGGATCTGTTTACATCACCAGACTCGCGGTCAGAAACACCCGCTTCCTCCAGATGTGTTCGGGGATGGACGAGAGACTGAGGCCTCTGGTGTACAACATCCGTTACTGGGCCAAGCAGAAACAACTGGCTGGTGAGGTTTAAATAACTGTCACATTTTTACTGAGAATATAACGTTAACAAACACTGTTTTTAATTTATGTAAGAGTAACATTCATGTGATTTGATGTGCATTTAAATTAATTCCCTCTTTTGGTCAACAGATGTCAGTAGAGTTCCACTTGTTCCTGTTGATCATGTTGGGGCACAATTGCTTTCTATAGACGCTTTGGTAAATAAATACAAACAGCACAATTACAGCTCCTGAAGTGCTGTGATAATCCAGGTTATGTCTCAGGATGCACCTCATATATTCTTTATTCCCTTCGATGAGCCCTTGTCACGACTCTGCCAGTGCAGCCCTCAGGGAGCCCGCTTGTGCTGCAGTGCATTATGGGATCAGTGACAAAAGGGTGGTGTCGTTATCCAAACTTGTAATTTTTTAGGTGTTGCCAGGTGCCAAAAACAAAGAATCCATAGAAAGACTTCAAAATAATGTTTCTTTCATTCAAGTCTAGAGTCATCTTGTAACAATTAGTC
>CAAKHC010018248.1:0-20184 GCA_901007825.1 Macroramphosus scolopax
GGGGGGGGGGGGGGGGGGGGGGGGGGGGGGGGGGGGGGGGGGGGGGACTCTGAAGCTTGAGGCAAAGGAAAACCAGGGTGAAAAGAACAAAGGGACTCGAGCTTCACTAACCTCGTCTATGGCTTTCTTATAGCTCTGAAGAATGGAAGGAGAAAGACAGAGAGTCAGAGAGAGAAGGAAGCAGATGACGAGCAGAGAAAAGGAGAAGAGGCCCGTAGAAGAAGTCCAGAGAGGAGACCGCTGTGACGGGAGGTCAGAGCTTGTGTGTGTGTTTGCGACTCACTGCAGGTCTGCTGGGTCTGGCCGACTCCCGTCCCTCCTCCTGTTTGGGCTTCGCCTCCTGATTGGCTCCCAGAGGGGATCCTTGTTGCTTGGTTTGACCTGATCGGAAACAAACACAAAATTTAAATCGATTGATACTATTACGTCTTGATCCGTCACCATTTGCAAAACTGGTGATTACCTGCCCCTTAAACATGGAGGCAAACCTGTCTGACCTATCCTCCTCCACCTCCTCCTGTCTCGCTGTGCCGGGTGTTCGTCAGGGGGAGAACCATGCATATCTTAGATATCCCTCTGGCCTTTGGTTTGACACATCCCTCTACGCCTCTCTCTATCTCACACTCTCATTTCCTCTCCTCCAGCTGTCTGGAGGCTGAGAGTAGCAGGGCAAATCAGACAGGTTGATCAGAGCAGAACTGCAGCTGACAACGTCCCGCTGATGGCCTCTGCAACCTGCAGCCTGTGAGCGGATGGATTTGTGCGGTTCTCGCATGCACATTACACAACACATTCGCATGAGAGCGAGTCTGTATTTGTCGGTTAATGTGTGTGCTTGTATGTTTTCACTCCATCTGGACATTTGTGTGAAAGGAAGTGAGGTGCGTGGACCAAGTTCGTACCTCTTCTTTCGGCCGAGCCTCCCTGAGACGACGGGGAGGAGGAGGATGACGAGTTGGAGGAGGTTCGCTGCAGCATGGCGTCCAGAGAGAGCTCTGAGCGTCGCAGGTCGGGGTTACTGAAGTACAAATCAACAGAAGCTTTTACAGCCGTTTCATCTTAATCATAACACAAGAAGGAAGTAAAACACAGATGCATTGTCAGGTTATCTTCAGCTGTGGTGAACTTTACCTGGCCCGTATGAGTTGAGAGCCCGTGCGAGCGCCCAGACCCACTCCTCCGTTCGGGGAGTTCTTTCTCACCAAGGCTGGGGAGATGGAGGTGGTCCTCTGGGGGACCTGGACACGCAAACACACGGACGACCGCTGATGTTGCTGTCATACCATCAGAATATTCACAGGAAGTGAAAACAGTAGATGTTTGCAGTGCATGTCGGGTCCTCTGACCTTGGGTGGGATGTCTTCCTCTCTCAGCCAGGCGGTTCTGTCCCGATCCTTGTCCCTGTCCCGCTCCCGATCTCGCTCCTCCCTGCCAGTGATGCGCAGCGGGGCGTTCTGGGTGTCAGAAGTCGGGTCGGAGTTCTGGCGAGGCATCTCGGGCCTGGGGGAGCCGGCGGTGACGCCCTCACTCAGAGCCGAACCTGTCTGGTCCTGCAGTGACTGAGAGCCGGACATGGAGCCGGAGTGGGTCTTCACCGGGACCAGGTGGGCCATCTGTTGGGGGGGAGGGAGAGAGAGCGAGAGATGAAGGGAGCGAGGCGGATGGACAGTCGGACGTTGAGGCGGTGAGGACGGAGATAATAAGGCGTGAGGGGAAGATGGAGAGAAAGAAGGAGAGGAAAAACATGGATGGAAAAAGGAGAAGACAGTTGATCGGATGGAGAAATAAAGGATAGAAGGTCTTCCTCGTGTCACAAGGAATCTCTCTACATAATGTCATTCACATTTCTCCAGAAGTGGGGGGGGCAGAACCAACAAACCTTTGTGGGAATACATCCTCCTTGGCAGCGGTAATTCATGACAAAGTCATTATGTTGAGACTTGAATTGATTTGAGATGAAGACAAAAGAAAGACGGAGAGATGGGAGAGAGAGTTTGGCATTGGAGGCATGAACCTGTTAAATCAGGGTACAAGGAACAAAGGGGCAAACACACCAAGCACTCACACGTCTTCTTTTGCACACACACACACCTGTGGTTCGATGGAACGTTGGATGGGTGGGGTTCGGGCGGGCTGCATGCCCCCGCTGCTGAAGGACTCGGAGCGGGGAGGGAGGGAAGGGTCGGAGATGCGGTTGGACACTTTGTGCTGCAGCGCCGGGGAGCTCTGTCTGTTCAGCTTAGATCGCTCCTCCACCTGGGACAGGTCACATACCAGCGTCACTCACAGCCCAGCATGCAGCACAGCGCATCACCCCACACCGGGGCGTCGCCACCCCCGCGAGCCACCAGAGAATCTTAACGTCGTGATGTGTTGTATAACTGTACAGTCTACCCCTTTAATTTTCTGACTTTGTAATAGAGTTCATTACTCGTATCGTAAATCAAACCGTAAACCCACATTGCATTACTGTCTTTAAGATTATCTGATGGCTGTGCGTGGCGAAAGGTCAAGAACTATCCCTAATCTAGTTTAGTAGACACCACATTCAAACCACGACCATGGATTGGAGCACATGCAGCGGTGTGCACGGCTGGTCTGTGCACTCGCATGAAACCATGTTTGTTTGTAGAGACTGTTTCCAACAACTCGTGTGTTTGAGCATCAATGCCGACGCCAAATATGCGCGAGAGGAAGGCAGAAAGACCCTCTTGCCAGTGTAATCAGATTATCAGATTATTTGCTGCGCGGTGAGAGGAGGCTCAGAGGGAACGCTCCCAGCTGCCCAAATCACACTTTTCCACTCTAAACAATCTCCAGTCAGCGGAGGGTTGAGTCATGGCTCAGCAGAGCATAGTGTCAATATCCCCCAGGTAAACAAGCGTGTGCGGTGGTGAGAACTACCCGCCTTTGAATCCACATGAGCTCCTAATCTAGCAAGATTATTACCTGGGACGGAACATCTACGCAATACTGAGGCATTCCTCAAATCTTTAGTCTGTTAGTAGCCTCGGAGTCGACTACGACCCATAGACTGTCAACTCTATGGGTTAATTTTCCAAGGTAGTTTGCTGGTAGTTCATTGAGGATGAAAGGAGGACTGCAGTAGAGAAGGGAGGGAAACATGTGGAGAGCTTCAGGAGAGGTGCTGCTCCTTGTTTCTGTGGAGGCAAGAGGTTAGCGTCGTTGTCAACGGACCTACAAGAGAGAGCGTGTTTGATTTGAACAGAAAAATCTCCTCACAGAAGGAAAAACTTTTTGGGTTCTGCTGCTTTGAATCTGCATATTCCAGTTGATCCAGTTTACGGGGTGTAATCGGATTTTTAGCAATTAGCATTAAAGGTTTACACTAATTATGCATTGCAAGGGTAGAACTTTACAGAATGCATGTAAAGTTGTTGTGATCGCCTGGTTTGCTTCGATCCAAGTATCTTAGCTTTCCAATGATATATCGGATGATTAGCCACTTAAACGTGGCAGGTTGATTAGAAGGTTAATTAGACGGTCATATCGTTAAGACGTACCGCCCGGCCCTTCGTTCTACGACCCAAAAGCTCTTTCCTACTGTGGCAGAGATGCAGCATCGGAGGATGTTAATGGAAACTGCTACAGCATCTACCCCAACGACTGGGAGTGAAAGTAGAAGACAGAGGACGTCCTCGGAGGATCCAGGTGTGCTAGAGGGGTCACCATCACCACTGGGCCGGCACCCACCACCAACCAATCATGGAGATTATTGACTGACCTAAGTCGGGATCGAAGGGGATCAGCGGTGAGCAGGCTTGTCTGGATGATGAGAGTGACATGGGGGCGGGGCTTGACAGGGGGAGGAGCTACGGTCGGGTTTGGGGAAGCTAAACTACCCAGGTGAAATTAGACTGCGACTGAACGCTGGAGCTTCTTTTGTGGATCTGAAATATTTCCAGCTTTTTTAAAAATGCCAAACAACAACAATATGTACACTTTGTAATAAATGTAGAAATATATTCAATGTACACAGTGTATTTACAAAATGTATTTTGTGATCAGAAGATTAAGCTGTAAAGGGAGCGGGAAGGCGTGAAGGCAGGTGGGATTAGGTGGACGACTGGAATCGTGTTGGGCATGAGAGGTGGGGGTGTAAAGGTCTGAAAGGTGGTGGTGGTGGGGTCATAGCTTAGTTCGTACACAGGTTTGCGAGGAAAGACTGGAGAGTGTGGAGACAATGACGAAGGTGCTGATTTGGGAGCGTGTGATGACGAGCTTGGTGAAAGGTTTCGGGGAGGAAGGGCCAAAAAAATTTGCGTAAGTAGAGCTGCTGGTGCAGAAACACTAAGGTCAAAGCTACGTCTGGAACTAGCAGAGGCAAGGAAAGGGCGGGTCTCATTATCAGGGACTTGAAGGACACTGCAATTGCGGGAGTCAGCCGAGTGGGATCTCCTCTCTCTTGGAAGGGCGGGGTGGAGAGCATTTTCAGAGAAGGATTGAGAGAAGGGGTCATATAGGGTGACCTCCCTTCTCGAAGCAGCATTAGCATCTAACTTGTTATCGGCTAGCCACCCATGCTGGTATTCTGGTTCTACATCTACATCTATTCTACAGCAGGGTGAGTGCGACCCGCGACTTCGGGGGGGACTGACCGTTGCGACTGATCCAGACTGAGGTTTCTGGATCTGTCCTGGGGACTGTGGATGAGACTGAAGGGCATTAATCTGTGGGTCTGAAGACAGCATCCACTGGATCGCAGCGCGATTGGGCGCGGAGAGAGGCCTGCCTCTGGGCTTCTCTTTGTCATCGCTGGGCCCCAGAGGATCAGGGTTGGGTACCGGATTAGGCTGGCTGGTTGGCACTTGACCTGCGGGCTCTTTCTTGCTTGGTGCCTTGCTAGCAGCTTGACTGTGTTCACGAATGGGCCCCGGGCTGCGGCCCCTCTGACTAAGTTTCTGAGCCCTGAACTCTCTGACCTGCTGACTTATCTCCTGCTTCAGCCCTGGATCTAGAGGCTCCCCAGGGTCTAATGAAATGCGGATATGGGGGAGGTGGGTGGACAGGAGCTGGGCACCATGGGACGGGGTTCGTCTAGGAGCTTGAGCTCTGGGTTGGCCGTGGGAGGCAGGGGATGAAGCTGGTTGGTTGAATGACTGGTGCTGTCGTAGGTGTGAGCGGGGCGGGTTACCATGAGCATGCTGTGGCTTCGGGACCTACGAGTCAGAGTCAGAGGAGGGGTGAGCACAAACACAAATAAACACAAAGCAGCAGCAGCAGCATTTAATCTCAAATATCCCCAGAGTCGCCTCCTGCCGTGTTCTTCACCGGACCGTTTGCTTCAGATAAGACCTGTTGAGTTAGACATCACCAGAATGCCAGAAGGCCAACGGGTCTGTACATTAGATTCTCACTTCAAGGACATAATTAGTATATTAATCTTAGGGATTACCAATGCATCTCCACATTAACAGTTCTTTCCTCAGAGCTTGGCTTCCCCTCACATCTTTGTGTGCGTGTCATGCATGTTGTGACTTACCTCTTTAGCCCAGGCAGGCTTGTCATTAGGAGTCATGACATCTTTGTAGTGGTAAAGCTGCTTCTTCTCTGCTTGCCTCCCCTCCTGCTGCTGCTGCTGCTGTTGCTGCTGTTGTTGCTGCTGCTGCTGCTGCTGCTGCTGTTGTTGCTGCTGCTGCTGCTGCTGTTGTTGCTGCTGCTGCTGCTGCTGCTGTTGCAGAGACACCAGGTAGGCCCTCTCCTGGTGGAGCTGCCTCTGCAGCCGCTCCGCCTGCCGCTGCTCTTCTACCTGCTTACGCTTGTACTCCTGGACCGAGAATGGGGGGAGAGATCATGTCAAATGAGAAGAGAGGCAAATAGAGAATGAGTCACAGGGAGATGGAAATCCACTTCAAAACAGGTGACCTATTACTTACATTTAGGGTCCAGATATTTGTCCACTTCTTCAGGACGGCTATTGAAATGATCCTGAATTAGAAGGAGTTGATTTCATGAAGCTACTTTATTTTTCCTCTCCTGTTTTGAGTGTATTTTGCAGATGCTGTTTGTGGCCACCAACACATGGTCATGCTGATCATGCAGAACAGGAACTAGTGAAGGAAAACACAGATGGCTGCCATCAATCCGTGCTAATGATGGGAAACAGAGACAAGGACACAACTCTGACCGTCTCTAAAGGTTTGCTTAATTTCCTTTTTAACAGGATGTGAAAAAAAGCGGCGGACACACACAGGACACACTGCGATTCATTGCACAAGGAAAACACAACAGACAAGACCGGGCATGACGAGGAACCCTTCCTCTACTTCATAGACAATAACATCTATGACTCTTCATGGGGTCAACATAGCAGCACACAGCAGAAAGTGGGGGAGCAGTAGTGACACGTATGGTTACCAGCAGTAACGCCTGCTCCTGTAGTAGCTGCTGCTGAAGGATCTCTAACTGCCTCTGTTCCTCCTCCAGCTGTCTACGGATATACTCCTGAGCAGCATAGAAGCACAAGGAAATAGAAATAGATTGAGAACACGGAAACACAGACGGAGCAAGACAGGCAGAGATAGAGGAAGAGAAACACAGATTATCTCCTGAGATGGAAAGTGAGGAGCCGGATGAAGCGGGAAGGAGGCGGTGTTATCGTGGAACTATTGTTACAAAGGCACAGAATAGATGGAGATCTGTCCGAAACACCTGAAAAGGGACAATAAAGAGAGAGCAGGACAGAAGTAGGATCAATGAGAGGAAGACTTTTATCAGAAAGAAGGTGCAGCTGCTGCCTCTATGTCTTTTATTCAGGGGACATCTTCAGAGCAGGATGTCTAAAATTCAATCTAATTGGCTGTTGGATGTCGTTATCGGATGGATGGACGTAACGACAGAGGAGGAGGAGGATGTCGTTTTTAGGTCTTAGCATGCAACATCCCGGAGCTGAGCTGAAGAAGGTGACCTAACAACAAAGGGGGATGGGACCATGAGCAGAGGAAGAACGTGTGCAGGTCCGTATTTGCATATCAGTATATAAGTGCATGAACCTGTTCTCTCTCGGCGTGCCTCCTCTCCTCCTCTCTACGGAGCTGCTCCATTTCCTCGTAGCGCCTCCTCTGCTCCCTCTCGTGCTGTTTCCTCAGCTCACGTTCTCGCTGCTGCTGCTGTCAAGAGAACAGAAGCAGAAGAAGGACAGAAAACCTCAGCGCGGTTGCACGATAAATGTATAATCTTGACAGTAATTCAGCAGCAGAGATTCTTACGCAAATAATCACCGAGACTAAAGCCGATCTGTTCTCACTCCCTTTGTATGTTTGTACGTCCACAAACTTCACCCGTCTCACATATTTATGAATTTGCATTCCTTTAACTCGAGTCACGATATAAACACAAAGGTTCTGTGTGTTTCTGACATCCCCAAATAAATAATTCAGATCACTGCGTTCTCTCACGATATAAAACATTGAGGTGACAGCTGTTACAGTCTTTGAGTAACCAGGCAGAGTTACAGTGGTGTCTCTTAGCATCAGCAGTTAGCATCACCATGACAACCTCTCACACGGAAGAGACGAGGGCACCCCGGCTGTAACCGTGTGAGTCTTTGCTGCGTTGTTTTAATCGCTGCACGTGCAGAACTTTTCCGTGGGCGGAACACAAAGCGGACGTTCTGGCAGGTGGAGATAAATCACAGCCTGAAGATCCTCCGGCATCATAAAAGTCAGCTGCTTGGGAACATCACAGTGTCTCGGTTGAAGATGATGAAGAAAGAGAATTGTTCGGTTACGTTTCTGACCCAGCTGTGGGACCACAGTGGTTTCAGCTGAGCGTTCCGCCAGCAGTTGGTCTCAACTGAACATTCTGTCGCTCACGGCGACGCCAGCTGGCACCGTCCAGCAGTTGCCGTTTAACTAACCCCGTGAACATCTGACAGCCGGTGACACGTGTGACCACACGCCTCCTCGTCGGATCATTAACGCTCTGAACCTCAAGCACTTTTCTGGGCATCTTTCACAATTTGACACTGCGATAAAAAGTCGTGCACCTCGTGTCTTTGTGTGCGGTACGACACACAGTTCAACACAGAGTTGAAAACATGGACTCACTATATAATACAACCCTTTTCCAGCTGTCCATAAGTGTTGGAGATACTGGCCCATAGTTAGAACTTACAAAGTCCATCACGGCTTGCAGGTTGTGTGCAGAATTGAATCATTTATTTCTACAGGATCTGGTTAATACAAACTACTAGATATTATATTTCCTGACGAGATCAGATCGAGTGTTTTAGTTACTTTGGGTCTGTTGAATTTAAAGACATCAAGTTAATTTTCCCTAATCAAGCTAGTAGACGGGAGGAGGGAGTTGTTGACTCACTTCAGCTGTAACTCTCATAAGCAGGTTGTTGTTTTGATGGACTTTGGTTTGTTTGTCTCTAAGCAGGATTATGTCAAATCCACCCGTTTGATTTTCCCTGAAAGTCGGTGGAGTGTCGGCCAACCCGTCTCGTTAACGTTGTAAGATAGACATTATGTTGTTTATTTCTCAGGTACGAGTACATGTTTCTTTGTGGGGGGAGATCCTGCATCTCTGCAGCGATGTCATCCATCAACATGTAGGATTCTGTGCGGCTCCTGTTTAATGTTGATTTAAGAGGTGCGAGCGAACCCTTCTAGTTATTTTTATTACATTTCACAGCTTCTTCAACGGCTCTTGGCTTCGATTCATCTAATAAATAATTGAAGACAAACTATAGCGGTGCATCACACAGGCACAATCCCCGACTTGTACAAACACATATCGGTTTGCTCACACACACACACACTCGCAGACACAAACTTGGCCCTGAGTGGTCGGGTCATGTTAGTTGAGTGGAGTCACGGTGCTTAGCCGAGCATTGGGAAGCAAAACCCTGGTGGGACGCCAGTGAGAGTGCACAGATTATGGGTTGAGGATTTCCTTCTGTAAGCCCGTTCTGGAACGAGGAGAGGGACGCTGGGGAGAGGAGTGTGTGTGTGTGTGTGTGTGTGTGTGCTGCTACCGTCTCTGCAGCATCAACCTAATGGAGAGTTTTGTTGAAGTACTTTACCAGAATGTAATTGAAAGATGTTTGTATGTGACCGTATGTGTATTTCAAAGTGACCTGAGGTACCCTGATTGATCGTTCACCAGGTGTAACTTGTCTCCTAACGTAGGTGTGACACTGCCCCTTTAACCTCTCGGTGATTTACCTCCTCCAGCCGCCGCCTTTGCTCCTTCTGCTCCTCGATGCGTTTCTGTCTCTCGGCCAACAGTAAGCGCTTGTGCTCCTCGTTCTGCTGCTGCTCCAGCTGCTGTCGCCGCTGCACCTCCGAGCGCTCCTTGTTCGCCACCTGGAGGCGCAGGAAGTCCCGCCTCAGGGTCGACTCCCCGGGGATGTTGATGATGGAGCTACGACCGATATGAATGGGAAAAGAAGGATGAATTAGTGCCTCAGTTTGCATTTTCCTGTGCACACACTCGTGCGGACACTGACCTTGGTTCTCCCATGTCTCTTTCCTCATCCTCCTCTTCACTGCCACTGTACTCGTACTCAGTCTCGTCTGATGAAGAGAGAGAGAAAGAGAGAAGGAAGTGAGCCGCCCTGCAGAGAGCAAAGCCATCCTACGCTTGCACTTCATTACTAAACTGCTCACGCTTTTTGACATTCCCACATTCCCTCAAAGCACTTTCTCTTAGCCACTTTGAATACGAGGAGAACTTGTAATTGTGCCGCGCGTAGCGAGGCGGCGAACATTAGCTCGGAGCTATTTCATTCAAACTGAGCTATGAGGAACAACAGTAGTGGGAGACTGCGCGGCTGTTCATGAGGCACATCAGCATGGACCTGTCCTCCGCATGTGATGAAGTGACAGCTGCAGGAATCCACCGTCGGCACGGTGCCAAGATGTTTTCATCATCACCAAAAACGTCTGCATGTTCTTTCATGAGGCGGTTAACCTGTCCATCACTCGGACAGTGTTTGTGTGTCATGACTTTGTTTGTTGCAGAACTACTACTATCATGCATGCACATGCACGAACACTTGCTCTCCCTCACCCCTCTCCCCTCTCTTCTTCTTGGTGCGGTCGATGTGGTCCTTCAGCTGGATGCGGACCTGCCGCTCGTTAGGTAGGTCTCGGATAAACGGGTGTTTGAGGAGCTGCTCCGTGCTGGGTCTCTGGCCGTGGCTCTTCACCAGGCAGCTCTCGATGAAGGACTGGAACTTCTTTGACCTGGAACCACACACACACAGAAATACATTTTTGCTTATGCACCTTTATTGCGTAATAAATTGGCGCTCTTAATTACATATGCGCAGCCAGCGCAGGTATTCAAGATACACACTCACCACTTCTTGGACTTGAGTCTGGGCGCTGGGTTGCGTGGGATGAGGAAGAGGGCTCTCATGGGGTGCATGTCACAGAGCGCTGCGGAGTCAGATACAAGCAGCCCGTGAGTGAGGGTGATTGTTTCCAGGGTGTGCTGAACATCATCATCAAAGCCAGGTGGAGTTAGTTAGCCCTCACTTGATCAATAGATAATGCCAATACTGATAACAAGCTATGTTTCACACGCACACAGACGGGCGGGCATCTTTATTCATGTGATTATTGAGGGTTTATAGAGTCTAAATCAATATTGTGTTCAACTTGTGAAGTACTACATTAATTAGAAGTTCTATTATGTAAATGAACAACGTTAACAAGACTAACATCCTTCATGTTTATTGTGTATGAGCCAGATGTGTAGCAGAGGTGCAGGTTATCGACCGGCTACATACGTGGTGCTCCTTCAGCCATCTCTATCGCTGTGATCCCCAATGACCATAAATCGCTCTGCAATAGAAGAAGAAGCGCAGAGTGTTAATTTGCAACGTCAGTGGCAGAAACCAGACTGATGTTCTGAAGGGAGAAGGAGGTCGCTGAGCACCTTGAAGTCATACGTGGCATCCGGGTTCTCGTCACAGGCGATGACCTCGGGTGCCATCCAATACGGCGTCCCGATGAATGTGTTCCTCCTTCCCACCGTCCTGTCCAGCTGGGCCGAGACGCCGAAGTCCACTACAGAGACACACACACGTACATTCAAGTCAAGTCACCGTGACTTAAATCAGGACATTTTAGTGTGAGTGTGTTTGTTTTGGCTTCACTGAATTCCATAATGGAGTTTAAACAGGAACGCATTACCCGACCTGTAATAGCTCTCCCAATTTACACACACACACACTCTTTATAATCCCCTCTTCACTGGGTTTTAGGGAGTGGAGCTAAAAGGAAAGAGAGTGTCCCTTATTCAGTAATCTGCAGCATAAACACTGACGGAGCATCACAGAGAAGTTCAGGCTGCCGTTCAGAACACAAGAGGAAACGTTACACCTCCAGCTCTCCACCCAATCCCAAAGCCTTTTTTGTGAAGCGGTGTAAGGTGACAGACTGACCTAGTTTGACCTCTGCGTTCTCCGTCAGCAGGACGTTCTGTCCCTTGATGTCCCTGTGGATGACCTTGTGCTGATGGAGATGAGTCAGACCCTGCAGACGGTGACACAGACAGTTGAGCCACTGCGGCGATGAGTCGAGTCAGGCTTGGCACTACGACATAATGATTCAGGAAGAAACCTGGAGTAGCACCCGCTACTGACCTTGACCTTTGACCTCTAGGAGGAAATGCTTTTTGCAACAGAAGCGGTAACAGAAATACGATTAAAAGAGTGTGAAAAACATTATGTAGGTCTGTTGGTTCAGCGGTTTTTAAACTGCAGCGTCGGTCAAAACTCTCAAAAATAACACTAATGTATGAAAAGCATTTTTGTTTTGGAAATATTTCCAGATTTGTTTTTTTTCTGTTATCTGGTAGAAGTATCTGTTTTTTTTTTTCTTCTATTTATTCTGAGGAATTTCTGAGGAAAGAAAGCAGAGGAATAAGGAAATAACAAGGCGGATGAAAGGGAAAGCTTGTTGCCTGAGTTCAGAGCGGCGCTGCAGATAACCATCGAGATGTGGAGATGTTGCCGCTCATTGTTTGAGCCCTCAGCACAGGAATAACAGAAAGTGGAGATAAGATGTCAGAGGGAGAACGAGTCAGATGCCCCGAGGAGATGACTCCACATCGGTGTCAGAACACAGACATCACGGGACAGAAATACAAAACTAATTTCCTTCACTCCTTTATAAATACCTAAAATAAAGAGTGTCTTATTTTAATTTTGACTTGTTGCATCCTCTGGTTTGTCTGCAGGCCGACTGTGTGACATCACCACACTGGGATTCCTATTCAGTGATTCTTTGTTGCCAACATTTCAATTAAGAACATTTCACCCGATTATAAATTGACTGGGATTTTGTTGCTGTTGCTTTTGTTTTGCAGGGCCACTGGTGTGCTTCCACCCGAGGTTCCACCTCCTTTCCGTTCCTACAGAT
Source organism: Macroramphosus scolopax (assembly GCA_901007825.1). Lineage (NCBI taxonomy): Eukaryota > Metazoa > Chordata > Actinopteri > Syngnathiformes > Centriscidae > Macroramphosus > Macroramphosus scolopax. The sequence continues at coordinate 12,402 of CAAKHC010018248.1, forward strand.
GCTGAATCACGCGGCCGGGTGCAGGAACACCTCATGTGTTACTCAACTGATCGTTTATATTGACGTTACTACTTACCCTGAGAATCTCGCGGCAGATGTAAGCCGTCCACTCCTCCTTCAGAGAGTTTCCCTTTGTGTTCTTGATCAGGTCCGTCACCGAACCGGCTCCACAGAACTCCATCACCAACTGCAAACACACGTCAGTTATTACTCACGACCCTGCAGAAGGAAACGATCAGGTCCCGGAGCTGCAGTGAACCCTGAAGCAACGTGCACCGTGTTTATTTGCAAAGACTGTACAATGTGTCTGAAGGTGTCCTCTCTTCAAACTGGTGGACATTAGGAAGAATATCACACACACACACACACACACACACACACACACACACACGCAGAAACTACCGGCATAAACTGACTCAACAGGGTCACGAGATCACATGAATATATCAAGTCGATCTCTTGACTCGAACACAATGTGTCCATTCTGTCCACCCCCCCCTCCTCTCCTCGTCCCCAGCTGACCCCCGTCCTCTCATCTCTACCCCTTGAATAATTTGAATGCATTTTTCAGCGAGTCAGTTTTGCGGCTCTGCTTCAAGCTCTCTTCATCATCGCTCTGGATTAACTGGGAGACATGAACTCCACGTCAGGACACGCAAAGACAAACAGGAACCTGCCTTGTGTGCGCAGAACCACAAGAGGGACGTATGGGAAGAAGCATCGTGTTGCACCGACACACATCATGCAGGGGCAGCACGCAGCTGTTGAGTCAGGGGGTTTTGTGCAGGCGGGCTGCAGATCTGGCTGCTGTGTGACTAAATGCATGTGTGTGCGTGTCCCCTCTCATTGTTGTGAGCTGAATGCTGGAGGATCAGAGCACCCTCATATAGCAACACATGATTCATACTTAATAGTTTTATACCACAAACTGCACAGAAATTTAAACCTGTCCAAGATCATCTTCTCACAGACACACACACACACACACATGACGCCGTACCCAGAGCTGGTCATCAATGCCGGGAGGGTTCTTCTTGATGAAAGCTCCGTAGTAGGTGGCGATGTTCCGATGGTGGCTGTACTTCTTCAGCATGTTTATTTCGGCTTTAATCTCCTCCTCCTCGTCCTGAGACGAGCACACACACACACAGAAGAAGAAGAAGAGCAAAATGAATGTGATGGGATTTGCATTTTGAGTCGGTGAGATTCTGCTGCTGTAAAGAACACAGCTGGATTCTACATGATCCCGTAATAACATCACCTTTTATAACGAGTTTGAAGGGGTTACTGCCACAAAGCCGGACGCACGTGTTCCAGACAAGTCGGTTGTTTGTACTTCAAAAAATGCAAATTCTCACTCATTATCCCCCGATGTCAGAGAATTACCCCGTGATTACTTCACTTCAGTGTTCGCTGGCTCGATGAACAAAGACACTTGTTTTGCTAAGCTGGTTTTGTACAGTAGCAGCTCATTAATTTCCCCCAATTTTGTGCTGTTTTTGAATCATTCATTAACATCCATCCGTCTGAAACGATTCGCAGTCATTCAAACGTTCATTCAACGCTCATCCTTTGCTCGTTCACACTCACACAAACACCGTCCCGAGTTCCCCCCTCATTCATTCACACTCATTCATTCATGTTGTTCGCCTCACTCCCGCACAGCCTCATTGTTTCGCTGGCAGCTGAGTGCTGACAGGGAGGGTGAGAGGATCTCTAAATATAGCTGAGATTCCCTCCTGCTTTGCCGACACGCCTGAGACCACACTGCTGTCCTAATACCTCCAGCTAATATTACCGAGGCGATAGGCCTGTCCTCATTTCCTCTCTGCCACATCACACACACACACACACACACATGCATGCCAGCACTGACTCATCGCTCATAATTAGATGACATGGTCGACGGTGGTATAATCACTTGAGATGATTAGCTGTGTGTGTGTGTGTGCGTGAGAGTGCAAGGGTGTGTGTGTGTGTGTGCGTCTTACCCCAGTGACATCCATGACCTTGATGGCGGCCAGCTGCCCCGTCTTAACATGGCGACCCTGCAGAGAAGGAGGGATGGAGAGGAAAGAAAACAAAATGTGAATGATTTTGAAAGAAACATTTCTGTCGCACAAACATTGAACCACAAAAAGTGATAACCAAAGATAAAGAAGGGAGCAAGTCCGTCATCGTCATGGAAGCAGCGCAGCAACCAGACTGTCAGTTAAGCTTGTCGACAGGAAACAATCTCGACTCTGATCGGCTGTGAAACGTTCATCATTCGGCCGTTTGCTTTAAATGAATCTGTTCAGTTGTGCATCGCGTCTGTGCGTTCAAAGATGATTAATTGCAGACTTAATTGGAAGCAGATAGCAGCATGAAAATGAGGATGTGGTGTCCCTGACAAATGTCCCGTGATCACAGGCTTCAGTCGTTAGACGGCTGCGACACACCGACTTGATCTGAAGTCGCAGCGCCAGTCAATCAGTGCAAACTCCGCCGAGAGTGTCTGAGATACCGAAAAAAAAAGGATTTGGAGGGGAACCAATCCGCTATGTTGTGCTACATGGAGGCGAGGCCCGGGGGAGCGATGGCTGGGAGACGGGATGCTGAGGGGGCAAATGGAGAGCTCAAGTGTTTTCGAGTGCAACGGAGCATCTGTGCCTGTGATTAGCGACTGAAGCTAACATGCTAAAAACCCCTAACAGCTATTACTTCCACCGGTCTGGAGAGAAATGATTAGCGTTATAAAGTCTGAGCAGAACAGCTTAGCCGGGCACAAACAAACCCACATGGGCGAGGACTTGAAACAAGGGCAAGCTTGTTTTCCTGGTGGAATTGTTAAAAACCAGATGGTATTAATGGTCTGGCTTTAAAGCGCCTCCTGAGGGCTCTAAACGGCGGGTCAAAAGTACTCGGTATGTATTGAGGGGGAGGCTATTTTGCTTTTGCAGTTCACGTCTCTTGCACCCTGCCGTTCGTCATCAGTCACTCCCATCACTCCACGTTCTATCTTTATGTCGTTTTAACGAATCAATCGCGCTCGCGGGCTCGCCAAAACTCACCGCGCAAGATGAATGACGTGTGTGTCGCAGCAGGTTACTCAATATAAACAGGTATTGACTGTGAAATAATGTAGGCAGGTCGATAGCTTCGTCATTCTGTCAGAAACTGACAAAAATGGAAGAATTAGTGGACATGACGAGATGATAAAATATCTACTAGCTTTTTACAAAAGATCAAAGTCCATAAGAGGTTTAAAGGGATAGTTTGTAGGCATGCTAACCTGCTAGCTTCAGTCTCTGTATAGCACTTTACCACACCTGTGGGTCAGTTTGCAGCATGTGTCAGAGGCCGACACTCACAGAGTTAACTCCTCTACTGACGGACTCTCTCTGGGGCTCTTCACCCGGCAGCAAGACAGGAGCCCCGCGGCGTTCCTTTTTTTAGCCAGGAGAGGGAGCAGCGCCCCCGACCAGCCACGCTACAAAGGAAACTCTCTTCTCAACCACGGTGATCTCATTGCTCCAGCCGCTGCCAAAAAGAGTACTGGAACGTAATCTGACTTGTCAATGGAGAGTTTCACCCTCTGGCTCATGCTAAGGGAGTTAGCATTTCTTTGTGTCTTACAGTAGAAGTGGCTACAATAACTCTCTGGTTATACGTTGCCCCCTGTGGGTCTGGAGTGTAAAATATGAAGCGTCAGATCAGCTATTATACCTTTAATTCAATTAAGATTAAAATAACAAATCTAGTTTGCTAATGCAACACCATATTTTGTTTTAATTTGAGGGACAAAACCTCTAAAATTGTTCCTTTGGTGCGTCCACACAAGATGATGGTCATTATCTCAACATCAGCGTGACGAGGGGACTTTAAAGTCGTGAGTCAACTTCTCATGAAACTCCTGGATTTAAAAAAAGAAACGTTTCAAAGGTCTTCGCTACAAGAAAAAAAAAAAAAAAAGGTTTTAATATGATAATTCTTGGTGTTCTAATTCAAGCCGTGCAATGCAAACTAAGCAGCAGTGGAGGGTTGAAGTGTGTGATCAGTCTCTCTTTGTTACTCTCACACACACACAGACACACACACACACACAGAAAAGATTCTGTGAGAGAGTAAAAGAGCTGGAAAGATTGAACAGGAATTTTCTCATTAGGATCAGACTGCCCCAATTCCAACGAGCACAAGGACCGGCTTTGTTGGAGACTAACAAAAGAATTACAGCCACTTACAATCTCACACACATACAGACACAGACGCAATACAGACGATCTCCCGTTCCCCTGCTACTCACACAGAGACAAGAACCCCTGCAAACACCCACATGTGTGCACAGAAACATGGCGAGGGAGGACAGAGCGGATGATTGAAGGATTCGGAGTGACTAAACGGGCGAGCGAGCGAGAGAGAGAGTGTGTCAAATAGATATTGGACATGGATATCATCAGAGCTGGATAAAGATTCATTAATCTGAGCCACCTGACAACCTCCGTCTCCGTCTCCCTCCCGGAGCAGTAATGTCATCCCGCCTTATTAAATGGCCGAGTGTGAGAGGACCAAGAGGCGGAGGGATTAGCATTGTCTGCTCATCTTCACGTCTCACTTTTTTTTCTTTTGACTTCTCCCTGTTCATTTATGTGCAAATTCAAAATGGGATTGGGGGGGGAGGGGTTGAGTAATATGCCTGAAAGGTTTCTTTTGGCATATTTTTCTTGAAGTTTGAAAAATAATGATGTCAAACCCGTCGCGAAACTTGCAACGAGACGGAGTCAAGGCAGGAAGAAGACGTCAGGAGGAAATGACGACTAGATTAAGACAAAGTCAGCAGAGACATCTCTTTCTAAAACACCTTCATTATTCATTTAGCAAAGTTAAGGTGGCATCAAGTGATCTGCCTCCACCTTTCGGAGCGGCGTGGAGACATGCAGGTAGTTCCAGATATACTGGAAGCACTCCCACAACCACTAGCTTTGACCTTCCCTCTGGGCCGGCTAACCTCAATGGGGGAAAAAGATATCATGCAGCATTACAGTTGTTCTGTCATCCATCCTTCTCTATCTCTTCCTTGAAAGGAAGTCCCACTCCCTCCTCGGAGCTCCGTCATTCAGAACGAGAAGCTTTGAGCTTCACAGGGATGTTCATCCCTTCCTCCACTCGATTGTTGACTGCGTTCCCTCTCTGACCTAGATCGGCAGTTTCTCTCTCTCCTCTCTTTCCCTCTTATCCCGCAGATTCTCTCTCATTATCTAACCCTCTTAACTTCTCACAATCTCCTCTTTATGCCTTTCATTATTTCTCCCTTCCACCCAGTAACTGTCTCCCTCTCTCTCGCTCATGCCTCACAGCTCAGAGCAGCAGTCTGTGAAGAGCTAGCTCTCCGTGAACATGACTGAGCTGAACGCTAATGCTTGCAGAACAACATTCGGCTCTGAGCCCCGACAAGCAAATATGACACAAACCGAGCGCCGCCCTTCACTTCGGGTCTGCTAATGCATCGAATCATTCTGCCGTCTGGGATCCGACCACGTGGGTTTCCTCACATTTACCGCTTATCATCTGTGAATTAACCACCACAACAGTCAAAAGCATTTAAGAATGAGGTCTTCTGGTTTTCAAACCTCCCATTTTCTTTAATCCGCTGAAGGTGTTCTGACCCGATGTGACATCAGAATATGTCATTCACACACGCACCTCCACACAAGCCCTGACGGAGCCGTGGAGCTGCCAGGCCAGGTGTGTTTGAGCGATAACGGACCGAATTGACTAGGTTTGTTCTGCTCGGATGGTCCACGCTGTGATGTGGGCAGGAAACTGATACCACACTGATCCCCAATCAGCCTTCAGGTGGCGGCGTGACAGAGGAGTCATTACCAGGAGCCGCCGAACGAGCGGATGATAGAGTTCAACTATCGATGACGGAATAATTGAATTGTGGATTGGTTGACGTCATCTGCACAGCTGACCTTGTCTGGCCTGGGAGCCCATGAGTTATCCAGAAAGGGGGGTCAGATAGGAACTAGCTGTAGTAGAAAAGCCGTACAACAATTTTCATACTCATTTCTATATATTTGGAAATGATGTCACGGGTACACAAATTCCCACGTTGTCACATGACTGCAGCAGGATGTTCAGGAGATGTTATCAGGGACTTCATGAGCTACAGTCTGAAGCTGTATGAGGAAGTTTCCAGATCATTTAAAGGGTTTGAGACACCTGTGTCACCGAGGGTTCATAAGGGTTACACTACGTGTTGCAGATCTTTATTTAACTCAGTGGAGTGGGTGGAGTTGGCCAAAAAAGATCCTATTACATTATTGGGGCGGCTTCCACTTATTGTTCTGTTGTGATACCGTTTTCTATACTGTAATTCAACTTCCCTGTGACACGACGATGCAGAAGAGCCTCCGGTGCCAACTCATCCGTCATCTCGTCCGTCTGCGTGAGGGAGGCGTCCAACTGACACCAAACACACCAATTCCAGTCATCATCATCAGCACATGGTAATTATGAATAATTGCACGATGCCAAGTGAGCGTGCAGCCTATGGAGGGAGGTGAGCGGTCTGATGTGTGAGCGATGCGTGTGCCTCGGGATGAAGAACAGGAGGATGTGTGTGTGTGTGTGTGTGTGTGTGTAAGTAATGATTCTCTTTTATGTTATTTATGCTTCTATATATATATATTGAGCTGAGGGAACCAAACACACACACACACACACACATGCAGACACAAACGCTGCAGGCTGCAGAGGGAAGGATCTCTTCATCATCCTCAGCTTGCAGCCTCACATCGGCGGGACCGACTTGCCTACCACTGCTTTCATATAACCTGCTGGTACATATCATGATACGCACAGCGTCCGTGTGTGTGTGTCCCTGAGTGTGAGCAAAAAAAAGAAAAGCTTCTGTAGTGTGTTTGTGTATTTTGGTTGTTGTGTGCGCATTCATGCCCTTGCCAAGTCAATTACACAGACGACCCCCCCCCCCTCCTCCTCCTCCTCCTCGGACACATTTACTATGCAGGACACTTCCTGTCGTAGCCTAGCAACAGTCTTGGCTGGCAGGAGTACAGTGGGCATGACACTAAAAACATACACACACACACACACACAAACATGCGGTGAGAGAGCAGGAGCACACGGGGAATAAGAGACTATTGTCCTCATGTGGGAGAGTTGTTGTTGACAGGAAGGAGAAAGAGAAGGAAGAAGTGATTCACACAGCGGATGAGCAGACGACTAATTCACTGAGCGAGCTGGATTTCACAGTGCATCTGTCCTCGGTGTGTGTGTGTGTGTGTGTGTGTGTCGAGCTGCAAGGTCAAACGAAACTTCCCCTGAACCCAGTTGTACTTTTTAAAATGACAGCGTGTTGTTGTGGTTTCAAATTGATCCTCAATTCAAAATGTTTTACTCCCATTAACGACTAATCGTATAACTTGTTAGCCTTTTTTTTTTTTTTTAAAGGCGGATGGTAATGAAGATTGATTCCACTCTTTGCAGGGAGTCGTTGGTTTCATTCATTTCACTGAGATTAAAAATCAACTGAGGCAGCAAGTCATTCGTAATACTCGCCTTGTTATTCTTTAATCTCGTGTTTTGGTCACGATGATCGTGCAACCTGTTGCCTTCGATGGAGGATGCTGAGACACCTGAGTGTCATGACTCCTGTCTTTACCCCTGTGTTACTGCTAACCCCCTGCAGAAGGCAGCACCCTTCTTTTGTTTCCCCTTTTTCCCACTACTCTTCCCCCCTCCCTTCTTGTTTCTCAGGTGAGGTTCCCGGCAGGTGCAG
>CAAKHC010018250.1:7767-26122 GCA_901007825.1 Macroramphosus scolopax
AGGCAACGAGGCAAGTGCATGTAGAATCAATTAAAAACATATTGCACCATTCCACTGCATAGACAGCCCCGATTCATGGGAAAGACCATGTTTCCATTGCATAACAACAACTCTCTGAGTCCACCGACAGTTTAAAATTTAAAAAACTCCAACATAACATACAGCAGCAAAATGAATCATCCATAACTTCAAAAAAGGTGTAACGACTCTGTGTTAGCTGTGTTTGTTAAACTGGGACAATGTATCTGTAAATTGGGGGAGCTTAATTTGATCTGCCGGAGGAGCCACTCTACATGCAAAGTATTGATTTAACAGCTCAAGTTTAATTAATTACCAAAAGCCAAACTTGCAATCATATGGGGAGCAGCGTACCTCAGACGGTGGTGAGCAGAGAGCCGTGCTAACTGTGATTATCATCAGTGCTACCGTGTGATTAATTTAGCAGGCGGAATGAAAACTTTACAACTGCACAACTTTTTATATGTTAAGGAACCAGCGAAAAAACCAGGATACTATAAACTATTCCCTTTCTCTTCTCTTGACTCAGAACATTAAATATATTAATGCCTGGTTTATTTCAAAGCGTTTCTCATCCCAAATAACAATGCAGCTACGCCTTGTCACTCCCCTTGCAACTTATACCGATGCATTTCTCCCATTTGCATCAAGTTTAATGACCGTGAGTATAAAACCTTCATGATAACCATTTAATATAGCTGTAGTTTATCATGTTTCAATATCATGGTTGCAGTCTGGTGAGGTTTAGACCCCAAAAAATGGATGGTTATTGTGAGAGTGTCAGTCAATTGGAAGTAGCTGAAGTCTGTCCTGGTCTGAATTCTGGCAGTGGAAGACAAAATTGTTCAGAAAAGATGAAAGCCATCTGTCTGTCTCTATAGAAAATGTAAAGTCACTGGCATATAAAACGGATGAGCTCCCCGTTTGGGTAAAGACTCTGTGGGATTATCGAGTCAAAGCAGGTTTATATGCTTCAGAAGCTCCCAATTTGCATGCGAAAGGTGACCTGGCAATGGGCCGCACTCCAATACAGGTTAAACTCTTTACATTCATCTTTGATTCCCTTCGCCTGCGTCCGCACGATGCCGCAGCACACTTAAAAGGGCATTATGTGGCGTCCTGCACGCAGATAAAACAGCGAGCCTGTAATAAAGGACAACCAATTACTAAGAGATGCTGCCACCAGCCACCTCTCGCCTCTTTTCAGGCTACTTCAAAATAATAGGAAAAATAATTCATGAGTCAATATTAGTAAACGCTGCTTTGCTCTGTCTTTGTTTCACATTGCAGTCACGGAGGCAGAATTTTATTTTGATAGCAACAAATAGAACAAATATGCTAATGGATAAGCTACAATTAAGAAAGAGAGGAGGACACATGATGCAAAAAGTGAAAAGGAGCAAGATGTTTACATCTATTTTAATATTGGAGAACAATTTGAGCTGAAAACTATACGTGCTTTTCAAAGGGAGTTGAAATGTCTGTGCATCAATATGCATCAATACAGAACCTGGTTGTTTGATCTCCCTGGTAAAGAATATAATATACAGAGACGTGGCGGCAGGGGAAATTACCAGAATCAGTAATCACTCCAGTGAGTTTTTGGATAGTGATAAACACAGCTGTAAGAGTGGAGGAACAGGTTGCTCACACAGAAGAACATCTTTAATCCCGATAATAAATTAGGGATTATATCTCTTTAAGCATGTCCCTGTTTCTGTGCTGGAGGAGGCTTGTGACGATGAAGGTCCACCGGATTGGAGGCGAACACGCTGACATGAAACCCTCCTGGATGATTGTACACTACATGGATATAATGGGGAGGCACGACTCAGGAGGGAGAGCGGCCGTCCCGTAATCAGAAGGTAAACGGTCGGATCCCCAGTCCTTCCAGAGACCATGTTGCGGTGTCCTTGAGCCAGACACTGAACCCCTAATTGCTCCCGATGTGTCATCAGCGTGTGAGTGTGCGAGTACATAAGCAGCTTGGCAGCTCGCATAGCAACGCGCCTGCATGTTCCTGTTAATGGGTGAATGAGTCAACGGTGTGAAAGCGCTTTGAGACGCCGCTCAGGTGGAAAGGCCGCGCGTTTTAATGATGGTAAAAATAAGCGTGGCTGTTGTCTATCTAATATATTTCACACATATATTACACGTAAACAAATGCTCTACTATATGCTTCAGAAAAACATCTTAATTGTACAGATGAGATCAAACAGATGTTGAATAATTCACTGATGCATTCAGTGCCAACGAACCCAGAAAACTCGATGAACTCTGTACTTCACTGTGCTTGTGAAGTATTTTGGGTGCAAAACATAAACTCCTATGGTACATTTATAGAATCATAAATCTCCTATTTAATCATATGAATGTGAGGATATGTATTTGTTCCAAGCTATTGCCCTCACACACTGGCCCTAGATTGCATCTTGAGAGCTTTTTTTTTTGTATTTCATTTGCAGCTGCGTTTGAGGATTGCCTCCTCCTCTTCCATCGTCAAGTCCTGCACGTAATAATATCTGCAGCTGTATTTGTAGACTTTGGGGAAATCTTCATAAAATGTGCTCAGCATGAGATTAAACATACCTGTGAGATTCGATCATGCATCTATGGAAGCAATATTCGGCTTTACAATACTGGTCGAGGCAGATGGCCGCCCATCCTGAGTCTGGATCTTCTGAAAGTTACTTTGTGTCACCAGTAGCTTGGTCATGGAGGAATTCTTTTGTTTTTCAGAGCGTGGTCTATATGTAGCCTGTCTACTATTATGATTCGGCACAATATAAATAAAATTGTATTAAAGTGAGAAACAAACATATCATGTCCACATAAACTTTGACATCTGTTCAGTGTTCAGGTTTGTGACTCCAGTTGTGTCAAGGAAATTATCAGGAGCTCTGACAGACACTATCAAGCGGTCTGTATCACACAGACAGACACACACACACACCGTCACACACACAAAGACTGAAGCACATAAGCATGCCTCCCTCCAGGAAACACAATCACCCCACCAAACATCTACCAATGAATCCTAATAATTGCATTGGACCTTGTTTTTCTCTCTCAAGAATGTGACGTGGATAACCCGGTACGATCCATAATCACTAAATTAAAGTCATCTCGGCGTCTCTGTTCCCTTTTCATTCCATCTTTTTTCTCTCTCACTCAAACAGCGTCTTCATTTCCATCCCTCATTCCCTGGCAGGAGACGTAATCTTCTCCTCTTTTTCGTTGTTTATGTTTCGATGCATTTTCTGTCGATCAGATTTAAACGGTGTTTTGGATGGCGGAGCTCATTTAATGAAGCTGTAACACCAATGAACCACGAACCCGAGCTGTTTGTGCTGCAACTCCAATTTTAGTTTTTACCCATCACATGAGCAAGAAATAGGAAACATGGAATAATAGTTCAATCAAAAACCAATATTTCATGTTTCCCACTAGTTTGTTTGTTTGTTTCTGGCATGACATTATATTTTGAACTGTCCTTCATAAAGATAATAAAAACACATTTTTGCAAATTCCTGCTAACAAACAAATAAAACAACAACCAAACTCACTTAACTCCAAAAAGAAAACAAAAAAAAAAAGTTTTGAAAAATACCAGACTGATCTGAACAACTTATATCAGCAGTAAGTTTGAATTAACAGTTTATGAAGTCGTTTCCAAAACTAGGTCAGACCACCTTCCTCTTGATTCAGATGAAGTGTGAAGTGTGTAAATGAAATGAGAACTGTTCAGCTGAGAGAATAAGAAGACTTTTAAGTCGGCCCGTACTCATTCTTATTTATTGATTGAAGATATGTTTGGAATTATACAACAGAACCGGTCCAATCGGTGTCTAGACAGGTTTCAAAGATGTCCTTCTTCTTTATCTCTGATTCAAACAGTTTGGCTTCAGAGTCCGACCATGCTGCCACATCAAAACAGCTCAAATACTCCAGGGTCCACTTTCTCTTTCTCTCTGTCTATGTGTGATTTTTTTTTTTCTATCCGCCACCTCTGATAACTTTTACTTTGAAAAACAGACCATGAACAACTTCATGCCAAAGGAGAATGTCTGTTAACCCCATTAGTATTAACACAATTTTATGATGCTCTATTACAACATGCAGTCCACCTTCTCCCTCACAGATCCCTTCTAGACACCCAACATAAAAGAAAGAACAAGTTCTTCATCTTGCTTTTTCTAATCCATGAATTACAAACTCTATTAAACTGGCACATATGAAATCATCCCTGAGTGTTCAGTCAATTTCCTTAAATGATCACTATTCAGCCCATTTGGTTCCCAATGGGCTTTCTTCCCTGCAGCTGGGGGATATTGATGAAGTGGCTGCAGGAAATGTAAAGACTTACGACCATGACAGGGAAGAGATTGAGCCGGTTTTAATCATGCATATGATGGTTGTTGAGCATTGTGTTAACCACATGAATATAAGGTGGCTGCACGTCCCTCACAACAAAGCAACAACACAACACAGATCCAAACACAAAGTGGTTAAAAGAAACACATGCTGACTGCTGGTTGATGACATATTTCGTACCCGACCTTCCATCTTCCCGACATCATTAACCTGTGTCTTTTGCTGTCAAACCTCTCACTCCTCTCCGTAATAATTGCCACAGGTCTTCACGGTCTCGCCGCAGCCTTCGCTCACTGCATACATGATCTGCATGCTTTTTCTTGCGTCACTCTTCTTCGGCTTTGAATTGTTTGATATCGAGATATAAGAGTCGGTCGCAAAGAGAAAAAAAGGGCCACTGCCCAGGGACAAACTCACATCTACTTCTAATATCTTAACATCTCAGGCTCCAACCAGCTAAAACTCTAGCTTCTCCGTAATAACTCAAGGTTCTTCCAGTTTATGAAAGTCTCCCTCTCGCTTTCACTGCACGTCATAAATACAGACTCGATCCACCCTGTGAAACCTATAAATGTCTTTGTCTATCCATAAATGTATCCTCAACCTTTACTGGTTTACTCTCAGTTTAACTTGCATCCCACACACTCTGCGCCGCCTTTGTTTGGTCCTCATTTGACAAATAAGAGAATATTACATAAGAAGCTGGTCCCCAGTCAAATATTCCCCCCCAGCCAGCGCTGTCTGGCTTCCTGCAGATATGTGAAGATTTGAATAAAGATAAGATTAGTTGCAAGTAAATCAATCAAGCCACAGAGGGGAGAGGCGGCACCTCCACTACCGTGCATCACACTGCATCAATGCATGTGGGGGTGTTTGTTCCTTTTTAAATCTATGAGGGAGATGGGCATATACTGCTTTTATATCATAATCATACATAGAATCATGTCATTATCTAGCTGTAGCTAATAATTGTCTCGTCAGTCCCTAATTTTTTCCGGTCTGCACCTCTGACCAGGTCTTCTGCTACAGTCAGACTTCCCACAGGGTTCCTACGTTTCAGCTGATGTTTGTTCTAACAAATGCACTCAGACTTCCACACTTCTCCTGCATACATCTGCTCGCCTGACCTCACTGCCAATCATCCTTAGCCTCAGTATATTCCATCGCAGGTTCATTCATTCCTCTCCAGATCTTCAATGTTGTGTCCCGCATTTTCAGTCCTATCGCCCGACCCTGTTACTGTAAACCTCACCTCAAACTCACCTTGCCAATCTGGACCTTAATGCTTGTTTCGATCGCCCTCTTGTGCCCTAATTGTAATCCTGTATACTGTATTTTGATGTAGTCTCTTTTCTACAACCAGTTCTGGGTTCTTATGTATTTGATTCCAGCATAATTCTAACAAAGTAAAAGAGAATCCTAATTTGGGCCCACCAAAGCAGGGCTATCCTCTGATGTGCCAAAGTGAGAAAAGGATCTCTCAAGATTATTGCAAGATTATTTCCAAGAAGATAAAACAAAGATGCTCATAGCCAAATCTCAGCTGATGAAAGCCTCGTGCGCAGGTGGCATCAATCCCTCATGAGCCATTCTCTCCGACTGTTTGCTCTAGTGGCAACAGTTGCCTCCGTCCCTCGGGATGCAATATGACAACTTTTTCACTCCCTTTCCTCTCTTTGTTGTTTAATTACCCTCAGCTGTCATTAGTCTTCTTTGTTTCTTCAGGAAGAACAAGAAAAAAAAATAATCGCCTATTGCCACGCTGTATGCAAATCTTTGCTCAGACCCCGTTAAGCTGATGAGAGATGTGATAGTGGAAGTGAGGAGTAATTGGAGACAGATGTTGGAGAGATGGATCATCCGAGACGGATCAGTGAGCTAAAACTAAGATGCCACCCTTAATAGGATCTGGCATAAAAAATTATGAATTCTCTCTGTTTCCTTTTCATCTTCCCTTTGTTCAACTGTATTTTTCATAATAAAGCCCTGTGTTACATTTGCTTGCTGATGCAAGGTATGAAACATTCATTTGGTGTGCGTTTCGTTTCTTAATCAGTTCTCTGACACACACACACACACACACACACACACACACACACACACACACACACACACACATAGCTTATAGGTGTGTGAAGGGTTCCTCCACTTCCTGGGTGTCTGACACAAAACAATAAAATGTATCTAAAATGAAAAACGAACGAAACAGAAACAGGAAATAAAATGTTTCAAAGCATGAAAACAATAAAATAATTGAGTGGAAATGAATATAACATTCTTAATAAATAGAGGGTCTTAAATGAATGTTTGATTTTAACTTGAAAACTTCCTGTCCTTCACTTTGGAACAACTAAAAGACCTGAAGGACAAGTCGATAAAGAAATCAATACAACAACTGACTCTAGTTGGCTGGAGGTAAGTTCTAGAGTAGTTTTGTGCCCAGTAAGTACCTGACATCAAGGCACTGATACCTCAAATGCAGCTAATAGCATCCATTTTCTGCTATGTCATCAGAATACACAGCAACATAAAGCGGTTCATCATCAGCATAGACATGAAACAAGATGCTGTGATGGATGTCGTCTCTCAAGGGTTCCACTCACTTGCCAATTTATCAGGTTCAATTAGATGCAACAGATTCAGTCTTGAATTTCCCTCGGGATCAATAAAGTATCTGAATAATACAACAGCCCTGCAATAAAACATGAACATGTTCAGTTTTTATGGAATCTGTCTGAGAACGGTGTTAATTTAAGGATTTAATTTGTGGCGCTGTTAACTGTCACTTACTAAAATAACGTAATGACTCTACACTGTTGCTGTACCACAGGCACATCATAAAAAGGGCATTTATAACGACGGATAATAATTCACTCCTGTTCTTCCTTCCGTGGGAGACTTCGGAGCAAATCACAGCTGGACTGAAGTTATTCAGTCGGATGATGTGCAACCAGCATTTGTTGCTCAGAGGAGGACAAGTGAAGCAGAAATGCCATGTGGATGTTGCATTGTGAAGTTTTCCCAGAGCACTGAGTGAACGTCATCCCTTGACGGCCGCAGACCGGCTTGAATCGATCACATGTCCAAAAAGGCGAGAAGCTGGTGTGTCTCAGATATACAATCCGTATATGGTGTATGCATAAAAATAAAGAAAATTAGTTATGGCTGTTTCAATAAGAGACAAGTCTTCATTATTCCTCTTAAATGACACATGCTGATACACTGAAGTCGTTGTACAGGTGGTATATTTCCAGCCGATTTAACCACCCACAGACGATTGAATTCAAACATCCTACCGCCCATTCATCCATCTATCCACGCATCGAGGAGCAGGCCCTTCTCTGCCCCGGTATCTCCCCTCACTCAGCCATGCTCAGTGGACGGAACAAATGTGTGAACCGTGTATGTCACCTTGCTACTCTCGACGTGGAGGGTCAATGACCGACTTCAAGGTCGTCCCAGATTACTGAGCTCCTCACCCTGTTGAAATGAATGAGACCAGACACTCTGCTCTCAAAACCACACCGGTGTCAGAAAGATAAAGAAGGGAGTTAATACGTCTCATTCCCGGCTCTCTTGGCTGCCTGTCAACCACATCACTGACGCAACTACATCGGGTTTAAACCCTTCTGTTGCCTTTTGGAACAGGTGCGTTACAAAATCAACATATATACTTTCAATTGTGAAGAAAAACGTGTCTTGATTTGGAGGGAACTTTTCATAAAGATGAATCGTGACCTTTGTAGCAGAGTAGACATTCATCACAATCAGCAGTGAGCTGCTCCAGAGAACCTCGGATATCGTTGTACTTCAAAACCTGAATACAAAATGTGCCACTGCAACACCACCAAAGAGGAAGTCCCTTTTCCTTTCCTTTCCTTGCCAATGTTTATATGGATTTGGAAAAAAAAGATACAGATACTCTTTCCCAGCAACAGATTTAGATGCTTTCACACCACTCGGCCTCCCTTCCTACTGTCCTTGTGTCTCACTCACATCCTGCTCCTTCACTCATCCTTGCCAGAGGACGGTACTCACTCATTCTTCTGGGGGACTTCAACTTCCTATCAATGAAGCTGCAATCCCCAACTTCACCTCCTTCGACCTCTCTCTCTATCTCTCTCTCGTTCTCCTCCAACTCACAAGGCAGGGAACATCCTTGATCTGTTCTTCACCAGATCCTGCTTCACCTCCAACCTGTCCGTTAACCCTCTTCATGTCGATGACCATTTCTTTGTTACCTTCACCCTCCTCATCTCATCACCGATCCATCACTCATCTTCCACTCGCACTCCAAACCCAATCTATGAACACCCTCACCAACGTCTGTCTCTCTCCTGCTGTGCTTTCCTCAGATTCCCTCTTGCTCCCGTCCACTGAGGAGGCCTCTAGTACTCTTCTATCCTCTCTCCTTCGACTCTCTCCGCCCACTCACCACCAAACCTGACCGATCTGTTCCTCCTTTCGACCCCTCACTGACTAACCCATCTTGACCTCAATCCAAAGTACCTCGTCCACCCTTTGAAACTAAACAAATGCGGTCTAGCTGACGAAGACCATGATGCACAGTTGGTTGTCTGTTGTTGACGAAGGCATCTGCTAAATGACAAATGTAAAAGTAAAATCAAATAATTGAAGTACAAATAGAAACCGGCCCTTTGTGTGTGTTGATTATAGAGGACGTAACAATACACAGGTCAGCCATTGTTGTTATGACTTTGCGGTGACCTGATGTCCGTTCCGCTCAATGTGATTGGCTTATTCGCTTATTCGCAGGGCGACAGCCCAAAGGAAAGGAAGACGATTGTGCGAAGGAATTAATGATTGTGTGTGTCCTGCCCTGGATGGCAGTCGAGCTGCGACTACACGAATCTGCCGCTGTTTCAAAGCTCTTGTATTCGGTTTACTGGCGTGAAATATCAGCCTAATCAAAACAACAATACATTAGGCCGGAGGCAATTCCACAAGCACGTAGAATTAATGAACAGCGGGTGTTTTTTTTTCCATATTAATCTATTCAACACATGATCTCATTATTCTTTTTTGAATTAGTCCAGGACCTGAAGCACCTTCGTTTGTGATGCTGCTTAACCCTTTGTTTAGTTACCACTCGTGACTGCGACAGCGTTATGTACCGAAACACCTCGCCCACTCTCCAACAAGCACAACTGTAATACACAAACACCGGGAACATTGTGTGTCTTTACTCATTAACGCAACACAAACACCCGTCGGACGGAACAGGCTGATCAGGCATGAGATTACCCAGAATTCATTTTCCTCAGGAGTTCGGTTCAAGGAAACCTGCCCTGTGGTTCAACTCAGACCTGAGCTGAATGTTAACATCCTCCTCACTACATATTAAAGTCTCAGCCCTCGGGGACTATAGTTACAGTTGGAGATGTATGCCTTGCTGTTTGATGGGGTTTGCTGTGAGACAGGGAATGAGTTTGCCATTGAAGGTAGGCACCGACTGTGTCACGAGAGAGTGAAGTTTGGAAACGATCCCACCGCCAAACTAATGGGCAATTCC
This sequence comes from Macroramphosus scolopax, assembly GCA_901007825.1. Taxonomy (NCBI): domain Eukaryota; kingdom Metazoa; phylum Chordata; class Actinopteri; order Syngnathiformes; family Centriscidae; genus Macroramphosus; species Macroramphosus scolopax. The sequence continues at coordinate 17,693 of CAAKHC010018250.1, forward strand.
TCATATGTATGTGCGCCTTTGTGTTTGGCCCTGGACCTCAAAGTCTTCATTTCCCCAGCAGAGGTCACGACTCCGCGGTGCATTATAGAATCTGTGTTTGCAAACCAGTGCACCTGCATCCATATGCATGCTTTTGTGACCTAGACACTAGAGATTATTCCATCTGCAAAGCCTTTGGCTGCAACTGACAGACCCTCTCTCTCTCTCTCTCTCTCTCTCTCTCTCTGGAGGGGCTTTAAAGGAATCCTATATGTGTCCTCATGGAAATTAGAAATCTGAAGTAGTCTTGGAGGAAGCAGAAGTATCAAAACAAAGAAGCACAGATTTACAGTTATACAAGACACAACAGGAACTGCACACTCGTTTTAAAGGGTTTAAAAAGAAAATGTTTTGTTGAATAGATTTTGCATTACGTGGAACTTTTAGACTATTTTTAATGCCCTTCTCAGCAAGAAAAGCCCTGGTCAGGTGGTTCAGCATGAGCTCGGCCTTCGATGAATCATCTCATTCGACGAAGGATCTGCTTTTCTTTCATTTAGACTCTCCGGATAGATTTTTTTTCTTGATGCTCAATCTCTGTTCTTCTAAACCGGAGACGAACTATCCACTGTGGAGGAAGTATGAACCTTCAGTTGTTTCTGCTGCCTGTGCTGAACCAATCAACCGAAACTTATATCACTAAGGGATCTCTTTCTGTAAAAATGCACCTGGAGCAGGAGCTAAAAGGTTCCTCATCGATCACTCCTTGTTCTGTGGTGCGTATACAGAAAGGGGTTAGTTCCACCAACATCTCTTGGAGTTAGAAAGAAGTTTCTCGAAAGCCCCAGTGACTCCAAATTATACATTTGCAGTGAAGTTCTATTAACATTCAGAGATGTTTTCATGAGCCTGAGCCTGTTCTCATCCCTGGTCATCAAACAGCAACGCTTTGTCACAGCCCTCAGCGTCTGCTGCCGACATACACGGCACCCGTTTGCATCTACATGCGCCACAGTGGGCTTCCCATTAACGGCTCCAGCCACCAGCTTTCTTAAGAAACACGAGGCGAGCGACGAACGTTACCCTAGGAATCCTCCAGAGAGGGCGGTTCATCTCCTTCAAAAAGCCCCCTGCGATCAACCGAATCTTTGATCCGCCGGCTCACCTGATCTCTTTCCCCAAACATCATCACACAGACGCGTCAATCATGGAGCGGATTATTTTTTTTTATGAGCAATAAGGAGCAACTTTGGGTGCAATAAATATCCGATTCTATAGCAGCATTGTGCTTTCCTCAAGTAATGTATTCATACTCTGTTACATCCTTTTCCCTGTTCCAATATACTTTAGTGAATCCTGTTACGACTTGCTGCCTTAGTCTTTCATATAAATGACTATTAAATTGATCAGTGATCACATATGCATGGACTTATTGTGTGCTTCTTTATCGACCAACAAACTGTTCTCGAAGAAAAAGTTGGCATGACTTTATGAAGGCTGGCTGACGAGGCAGTATCAGTAAATTACTGGCCGAGTTGTTTCCTGTTCCATTTTTAGACTAATGAGAATGTGTTACAGATCTCATTATTGATTACGGCTCCCACGGGCGGCGGGACCTCTTTTCCTCGTGTTGTTTCACCACAAACTCTGACTCTAACTTTTCCTTTACAACCACTCTTTCCCTTGTATACGTCTTCATCCATCTCTCTCCGAGGCCACTCTCCCTTCGGCTTTACTCCAAATCCTTCCCTCCCCGGTTCTCCGGGACTGTGATGCATGGCTATCTGTGTTTTCCAAAAGTACATTAGTTACTGGCATTGGGCCGCTTCCTCTGCTACGGACGGAGATAAAAACGCGGAGAATGGCTGCCCATCGAGCCTCGTGAAAATGAGAGGACGGCCGAGAGAGAGAGAGATGGAGCAAGAGTGAAGAGAGAGAAAGAGGAGGATGGATGTATAAAACACCTTGACAGTGGCCGGGAGCCAAAGAGTGAAGCTGTAAGGAAAAGAGGGGAAGAGGAAGATGAGGAATAGAAATAAATAAATAAATAGAAAAGAGAGGAGGGAGAATACAAAAGGATCAGAAACTGAGAAAAAAGAAAAGAAATGAAAGGAAAGGGTGAGAGAAGGGCAGAGGAGAGAAGCAGAGACTGAAGGGAACAAGCCCGCTCTCATCCCTGGTCATCAAACGGTGACACTTTGTCACAGCACTTGACCTTGACGCTCGATATTGAAGCGCAAGCTGTCTGTATGAAACGCAGCGGGTTAACCTTTAACTCCGATGTGAAGCCCTTCATGTTGATATGACACGCTCAGAGCGACGACCCCGGTCGCCGTGGCGATGGCGAACGCCCCCGAACCTGACAAAACTATGTATAAGCACAACAATGATCTTTTGATAACGGTAAACATATATATGCTAAATATAACCAAAGCTCAACAATAGCACACCCAGGTTATGTGAATGTGTTGTTGTTTGTCTTCTTATATTCACTGAAATTGTGTCGAATTTCTACAGAACACTAAAGTGTGCCGATGATTAAAGGCTGTGTTCTAGCCTGACAGCGTCGGGCAGTAACAAATTAACAGTAACACATAACAGCGATAATATCACTTCGCCCTCTAACAAAGAGTCTAACCAATTACTAATAAACTTTCAGTTTTAATACCATATTAACTTCCTCCAAACACGACTCATTATTACCGTTTTGTCACGTCCCCGCTGATTCGAAATCAACCTCATCCTGATTCATCGTCGTAAATCGTCGCATAATCGTTTATAAACCCAGTTGTAAAATGTAAATTGGTGTTAGGTGGCGACACTACGACTGTTTCGATTGTGAAACACACTCGTCAGACCCCCTGGATCACCGGGTTAGGGCGCATGTTTTGGAGCCCCCCTAAAGATGAGCCCTCTGCAGGTACAGACGACGGCTGAGCCAGGTGCTTCTCATCCAGCCTGGAAGTTTTCATGGATTCATGCTGCAGGAATTAATATAATACGTATAAAGTTTGAAGCCTTCGCAGCGCTAACCGGTGATTCCCCCGACATCCAGACGCGTGAGCCACGTGAGGAGCCAAGACGAGATTACCACTTTTTATGGGGCGTAACTGAAGAGTAATATAATAAGTAATAATAAGTAAAGTAATAATATTCTTTCTGAAACAAGTAATGAGTGACAAATGATGAACTGGCCGAACACCGAAGACTCATAAGTAGAAATTCCAGTTTTTTTAATGGGGCCAAGAACTCGGTGAAGGGCCGGTTTCGGCCCTCGGGCGTCTTCTTGAGCTCTTTCATTGCAGGACCAGATATGGTGTTGAGAATGTGGATGAAAAGAACACCACATAAAATAGTGAACATCTTAAGACTCTTTTGTAGAATGGTTATACACAATTAATGTATTCTCTCCCAAGAATCTCGTTCTGCTTGGATCTCTCGGAGTAGCCAGAGACCCATTTCTATAATAAATCATTGGGATGACTCTGACAGATACAATAAGTCCCAGTAGGATGATTCCATTCCCAAATTTCTGCTTCATGTCGTTGTCGCTACAGGCTGATAATAAGCAAAATCCTCTACTGGAATTGACAAACTCAAAAACAGAGAGAATGTCTGATATCCCATACGTCTGATAGCTCACCTCAGACATCCCCTGCACATACGACGGGATATAAAGAGGCTCATAGAGATGTACGTCGGAGATGAGCATGCAGGTCGACGCACACAAACAGCGAACAAAGCAAACCCCTACACAGTCACGGCGAAGCAGTCAAGTAATTGCCGACTTTATCTGTTGACTTTCCCTGATGTGATTGTCAGCTGCTGTAAATATTGCGAAACGTAGGAGCTTAAGACAAAAGGGAATACGAGCGAAGCAGACGTTGTGCGGCGGAGACGGAGAAAAGAGGGGAAAAAAAAAGACGATCGTGTGGGTGTCAGATGGATTATTGAGTCTTAGCGACAGACGAGCGAGACGCGGAACAGATGAGGAACGGGGACGTTGGCTTGATTAATACATACGGGGGGGGGGAAAGGAATTCATAGACGTTGCATAAGTTTATTTAAACTCCAACCTCATCTCTTTCTGCTCTCCCTCTCCTCCCTTGACTTTCGCCCGATTTGTCACATCTCTCGGAAAAACACGCCAGCTTTTAATCAATCGCCACAGTTGGCGAGGGTCCCGTCTATTCACATCTCTATCGCTGTTGCAGCATTTTGTTAAACAGCATCTATCAATCCTTTATTAGCTCTGCCAAGAAGGTTAGGTTTCCTTTTGCCTTTTGTGTGGTTTTGTGTTGGCGAGATTATGCAAGACGACAGATTCCCATTCAACTTGGTGGAGGTGGTAAGTTGCACGGGGCCAAAAGAAGAACCCATCAGACTCCGTAGCAGATCCACCACTGACATTTTCATTCATATTTTTTCCTCCGTCTTGGCGCTTTCAAACTGCGCTTCTCGTCTCAAACGTCTCTTTCAATACTTATCATGTCCCCTTCTTAAATACGGAGAGTAAATTCGCCCTCGTTTCCCCACTTCTGTGTTCCCTCTTTTCATCTGCTCGCCTCCTTAATCTGAGACACAATCACAGAAACACTGTCATCACACGAGCAGAGGATTGTAACAGCGGGGAAATATGTTTAGTATTTGGGCTTGTTGTGTTGAATCCTAATGAGCTATCAGACTCTGCAGGAAAGGAGCTTTTCTGATTTTCCTGTCAGGGTTATTTCCGCCCGTAGAAAATAGAAAATGAGAGAACCCATCAGCCAAAAAGGCATTTTCTGGTCTTAGCGGAGGGAGGCTGGGTTATTACAGAGGATATTGCAGCGGTCTTACTCAGGCACGGTGACAGATATATATCACGCCAGCTGTAAGGATTTCATTCAAATCCAATTAAATACGCGACAAACACATAAGTACGACATTTATTTTCAAAAAATCGAATGGCAGCGACCCCGCTGCTTCGTGGTTATTGCGCCGGCTCAGGCGCAAAAATATCATAAGCATCAGAAACAAACGCACACACACACACACACACAATGAGAGACGACACACAGAAGGAAATTGAAGGGATGAAAAGGGGAATCGCAGGAGGGATATTGTATGTTGGAAGGTACGTCGTAAGAGATACGAGTCATGTCGCTTCAGACGGCCTTGAGACCCGAGAGCTTTGTTCGTGGAAACGCGCTCGGTGCCGAGACGCGGAGAGGCATCGTAAACACAAGGGATCCGCCACCGGAACACAGCTGGGCCACCCTGCTCGGTAACCCTGGCAACCCCCCTGACCAATAGGCTGCCTGGCAGGAGGTCCTTAAAGAATGTGACACTGACACAAACACAGCGAGACAAGCAGACACACACCCACACGCCGAGAGCACACTGCTGCCCACAGATCTCTGTAGACGGGGATTTGAGAGGGTAAACAGGTGTTAGAGAGGCCTCGCTGCCATGGGAGCGCACAGACAAATAAATACACCTACACACACACACGCACACACGGAGAGGCATCTGGGTTAGGCTCATTGATATGCCGTGTTTAAACAACATTTTTCCCCATGCACCTTGCTTCACATTGCTTGACTCGCTAATGAAGACGAAGACCGTGAAGATGTCAGAGAAGTTTCAAATTCTTCACACACAGCTACATTTTTTTCTACCTGCGTGTTTTTTTAGGACAGTGGCTGGATGACAGCTGGAGGGAAGAGGGAGATGGTGGTGGTGTTGGTTGGGGGACAGATAGAAGATAAAAGGACGGGGTCTGTGATCGCTCACTCTCCAATGCATTCCTCCCGAAGCTTCCTCTGTGTGGTGTTTACCTCCTCAGCACCACTCCATCCATTCATCTCCATCTCCACGGCGCCGCCACTCACTCTCCAAAGCGTTTTATATTTCACTTTCATCTCTTTCGGTCTGCCTCTATCTGCCTCTCTTCATCACATTCACGTCTTCCTGTGTCCTCCTAATTCACGTCCTTCATCCTGTCCTTTTCCCCTCCTGTCTTTATCTATTAGTCTGTCCCCCACTCATCATGCGTCTCATGAGTAAAGTACCCTGCAGGTAACAAGGTTTTACTGGGCAGAGAAGACATGACCCTGGCTGCTTCATGTGTTAGAGGCCTCATTAGAAGTCGGACAACTTCTGCATCTCTTTGTCTAACGTGGTCTTTGTTTGATGGTTTTAATTCCACTGACTGTTGCATCGAGAGTCAATTACACTTTCACATTGTCATTTCCACCATCTTTCTTTCCCCCACTTCCACCCTATTTTGATATATCTCCAATTCCATCCATCCTTTCCTCTCACTCACTCCCTTTCTTGTCCTTTTCCAAACCATCTGCAGCAGCCCTCCACTTCTCTTTCAGTCCCTCTCAACTCACTTATCACTCTCCCCAGATCTCCCAACCTCCCCCTCCGTACTCCCCTAGCACCCATTCCCCATCTCCATCTATATCTTCTTCCTCTTTCTTCCTTCATCTCTCCCCCTACTTTGTTTCAATCGTCCTCCGGAGCACCGTGATGGCTGCGCACGACCCGAATGATCTAAACAAGTCTTGGTTGACTCGCCGTCGGCGTCATCAGGCGGCGAAATCAGTGTAATCTTTATCATAATCACTGGAGTCATTACGGGAAATTGGAGAAAAAGGTAAAGTCGTACATTATACGGCTCCTTACTTCAAGGCTGGAAATATATGTAGCAGAGGTGAAGACATGATGGTAATTTTTATCATAATTTCTGGAGTCATTATGCTAAATGGTGGCGCTGGTGATAGGGGGGACATTAACTGATGATGAAACGGGCCCGGAACAGAGTGTAAAACATTGGAGGATTCTGCCACCATCTATTATATTATATCACATATAATACTGGTGTGTGTGTGAGTGTGTGTGTGTGTGTGAAGATTATCAGCAATGCCCAGAAAAGCTAAATCCAGGTGACAGAAGAGTAATAAGATGCCATCAAAGCTGCGTACGAGCCTCGTCTATGATACGACATGATACCTGTGTGCTTCCCGTCGACGGGGTTTGACCTTATCAGCCGAGCAGGTCGGATCCATTTCATATTTGGACCAAAAACTAATTTGAAATTCATATCCAAGAAGGGTGTTTTTCTCTGAAACGTTTTTCTTTTTGTACAAATGACAGCAGAAAATGCTAAAAAGCGCTTTGGCTGAATACAATCTGATTATGTGCATATGTATGAGGCGTTTAACTTCCTCCTCGTGTTTCCCAGCACCGACTGGCTGGTGGTTCCGTGCACGGGCGAGATTCTGAAGTATCCATAGAAGAAGAAGATGCTGCATCTTCACCCTGCTTGCATTACCGCCGGCCTTGATTTCAGCTAACCTTGCAATAAATGTTTTAAACACAATCTTTTCTTTTATATGATGCAGCCGTCACGATGATCCTCGGGTGTAATAATAATATAAAGCGTGTGAGGGCATAAAAGAAAAGAGGCATCTTCTAAAGTGGAACCTTCACCTGGTGCGGCGGGAAGTCACACAGACAGAAAATCACTTAAACTGGCAATCCACTCAAGTCTAAAATCACTCAGCGGGCTCTCGAGGCCTGACGAGAAGTAGCTGTCATACATTCACACGGGGACGCTTACATCCACCGAGTCACGTACGCGCGAGTGTCGGCTGCGTCTGTGATGTGTGCAGGCGCGGAGACGCGGAGTTCTTAGCGCCGCGGCGATGTGTACGTCGCAAATGTGTGTGTGTGTATGCATGCGTGACAGTGTCAAGACTTTAAAAGGCACTCGGCGGCACATCTAATCCTTTATGGTATCGTCTCCGGTGGCGCGAGGCGAGACATGAAGGAGGAAAAATCATGAATTCCAAGCAGATATTATTTTACTATTTAAACTATAGAGACATAAAAACAAGATGAGAACTATGAACGTACAAACTGCTATTATACTACAGCTAATTTTGAAGTTTCAGGAGGACATCTAATGGGTGACGCTGCCAACCGGTGTGACACACTTGAAACAGACACTTTTCTTTGATATGTATATCTGACGCAATGTTTGGGAGGTATCAAGTCTTGGTTTGCTGAGCACCTTGATCAGTGACGGAAGCGGGAGCGACATGTATAACTCCAGAACAGGCCTCAGCCTTCAGTGTGTGTGTGTGTGTTTGAGTGATACCTCAGACGGCTCAGACGCTGACCCGTCCTGACATATAATATCATTCTGCTGCGGGGGAGCGAAACCGAAAAGGGAGAAAATTCATAGTGCGCCGAAGACAACGGTGACAGAGTGGAGTAAGAGGTTTATTGTGAAAGGAGGAAAAAAAAAGGCCTGAGAGAAAGAGGAAGAGAGAGGAGCAGCGGGGAAAAGGAGGGAGAAGAGAGTTGTCAGAGCGAGTGTCGGCACCGAAGGGGAAAACAAAGTTCTTAAGCGCATTGGATTCAAATAAAGAAAAGGAGATTGGACTGAAGAAGACAAAC
>CAAKHC010018251.1:0-53389 GCA_901007825.1 Macroramphosus scolopax
CTCTCTCTCCCCCTCCCTCCCTCTCTCTCTCTCTCTCTCTCTCTCTCTCTCTCTCTCTCTCTCTCTCTCTCTCTCTCCCTCTTTCTCAGCTGCTATAGTCTCTTTTCTTTCCAACTTTAGATTTCTGCTGCAGTGTTGGTGGATTAGGATTATGGCTTTGTCACACACACACACACACACACACACACACACACACACACACACACACACACACACTGGACTCAGTGCTCTGCTTCCCCATCATGAGCATGAGGTGATCATGTGACAGTCATGACATGAACATATACTATTTGAGGTTGTGCAGAAACGTGCTGCCTGTGCCGTTTCTCTTCCCGACAGTTACTGAATCTTAATCAGCTTCGTTCTTTTGAGAAACAGGACTCCTCTTTTATGACTTCCTGCTCCGTTCTGTGTTCTCCAACATTATCTGCCCTCTTTTTGTCTCCTGAAAGTAGATCCGCCTCCAACACGAGTGCTGATAACACTTAAGTCACGCTACAGAAACAAGTCCAAATATGAATTCCTGTCCGTCCCTTTTGCAATGGCGGTATGTCATACAGTAAGCTGAGCGTATCCGTCTGAATGAATGTCTCACCGCTTGAACTTCCTTGCACAATAAGTGGTGAAGCCACGGCTTCTGTGTGAGGGAGTGACGGGTAAGCAGGCCCATCCGAACCTTTTGACGGGAGTCTATTTTTGGTTCAACATTTTGAAGACGTCTCATCAGGTCTGACAAGCACCTCAACACAATAGACACACCTTTCACACATATTTAAACTTGTGCAAGTATTTACAGTACCCACAAGGAAGCTAGTCAACTGTCCATATGGAGGACACACAAACACACATTGACGCCCACACACACACACACACGCACACACACGCACACACACACACACACACAAACCACGCACAGGTATCACAGGTATCCCTGCCCTTCAACTCCTCACGTGACTATCAGGAAACAGAAACATATCGCTCTGTTGAACAGTAAAATGAGGCCCTCTGCTAATTATATATGCTAATTATCACCAAATAATTTTGTATTCAGAAGTTTTTTTCTCTGCAAGACAACTGTGGAAGGACACATTTGTTCCTTCATGTTTTTTGACATTTTCTTGCACTTACTTAACTCTAACTCCAAAGACGGATCCATCACTAGAAGATGCTTGTGTGTTTATTCTCCCAATTCATTCTCTTATGAGAAAGACAAGTAGTGGAAATTACTAACTTACAGTTGGAAATGGAGTACAGTTAATAAAACACTTTTCCTGCAGTCTTCTGTAAACTACAGTGTGTTTCTTTTGTTTAAGTGCCAGACAGACAGCTGTTCTGTTCTCATCCACTGGGTGTGCACCTTTATATGAAGACAAATGCACACAAGTGTGAAGCATGCAGAGGAACGTGCACGCGTAAACTCAAATATACATACAGTCTAAATCGCATTTGTTAAACAACAGGACACCCAAGGCTAACTGGCGCCCTGCTCAACCAGTTTCTAAAGCACACACACACACACACACACACGCACAAGAAGACTAGACTAGACAGCAACTGATCGCACACACATCCCCACATAAATAAACATCGAGTCGATGTCCCATAACCTTGTGGTGAAGGTTACAGCAGTCAGCTGGGTCAGTGTGAAGACCAGCTGAAGAAATGTCCTTCCAGATACCCACTGTGTGTGTGTGTGTGTGTGTGTGTGTGTGTGTGTGTGTGTGTGTGTGTGTGTGTGTGTGTGTGTGTGTGTGCATGCCTGCGTGTGTGTGTGTGTGTGCGTGCGCGCTCTCAATCTACCAGGTGAGAAAACACAATGAGTCCTGAAATTGAGCCTCACAGCAGAACATCTAAGAGTTGAGATTAAATTGAGAAACAGTGAAATCGAAGGAGCTACGTGACTGCCTGCAGACCAACCTGTGGGATGATGGGATGTGTAGTCTCCGCTTCGCTGTAGGTTCTTCTGACACCTTTTTGAACCAACAATCCAGCTTGTCACTTTCTCATCTTCCCTTCTTCTTCTTCTTCTCCTCCTTTGTGCAGTCTGTCAGGTTCTCACCGGCCTCTCGTTCGCTGTCAAGGCGCCTCGTGTCTTTGATGACAGGTCCCCCACACACACTGAAAGAAGACAAGTCAGAGTATCGGTTCTCCTTTTCGGTGTTTTTTTGGATTCTGACTCAGATCCTCTGTTTGTCTTCTCTGCTCCAGTCACGACAACGCTTGTAGACGCAACAGCAGGAGACAAGACCGGGGGAGCGCACAAGGTCTCCAAGCAGAGGAGAGAGGAGAGAGGGAGTGCAGAAGGAGCCGGAGTTGAAGGAAAGAGCTAGGGTGAAAGAGGGAGGGAAGAAGGGAGGGAGAGATGGAGGGAGGAAGGGCAGTGGTAATTAGTGAGTCTGTACCTGACTCTCACTGACATAAGCCCCACATTCCTCAGAACCGCGGAGGGGGAGAAGCGAGGGAGGGAAAAGAAAGGAAAAAAAAGTTCTGAACACACACATCAACACACTAATGATCCAAGGAAACCCATCAGAGAATACCCCCGCCGCTCAAACAGAGAAGAAAGTCGTCCTTACAGCACACCATAGCTGACACGCCGCTCAAATCAACGTAGCAGGTTGATGTTCGATGAAGGTGTCCATCATCTAAATTGTCTCTCAAGTGTTTAGTCCTCTGTAAGATCTCTTCTCACTTGATAATATCTCTTTATCTCCCTGTCTGCCTTGCTCTCTTGTGCGCTCTCTATCTGTGTATGGTGTACACACTGACTGCTTCGGAAACTCACCAAACCAGAATCTGACTGCCCAAACCCCCAACACACCTCACTCCCTCCCTGCTATCATTCCGGATGGGAAATGCTATCCACCTGTGGCTCTGGCCAATCTTTGTGTGTGTGCGTGCATGCGTGCGTGTGCGTGTGTGCTTGCGTGTGTGTGCAAACAGACAGATCTGGATCATAGCAGCCAGAGCAGCATTCCACCTAGAGAGTCTCCTACACGCCGTGTTCGAAACCTCACACGTGATCACATCCACCACATTGCTTCGATCACACACGGACCACCTCGGCTTATTCACAAAACCCCTGAGGTCACGATGACACACAATCTTGACGTTGCTGTTACCTGCTTTTACGTAGGTCCCTGTGTAATGACAGGTCTCAGTAACACCCTCCTTCTGTTTAACTTTCAGGCTGACGATGGCGGAGGGATAAAAATCTCATACAGGCTGTTTCTCCTGTTTGTTACTTTGCTTCCTCTAATTCCGAACTGAAAGTAAAACAGTAAGTTATCCAAAACTGGCTCAACTGGCATTTCCTATTCTCTTCCTTCATACTTCTATTCATCTCACCCTCTCCACCCACTCCTTATTCACTGACATTTTGAAACTATTATACTTGTTTGATCATGTACAGCAGTTTCAACACGCACAGCATTCACCTCTGTGTGTGTGTGTGTGTTTGTGTGTGTGTGTGTTTGCCTACCTGAAGCCCTCGTAGAAATCAATGTGGGCAGGGCCAGCCACTTCCGTCTTGCTCAGGTGCTTGGCAAGTTCAACGTCTTCATGACAGCGTGTTGTCATGGAGACAGAAAGCGAGCGAGAGAGCTGCTCGGAACACTAACGGTCAGTCAACTGACAAGCCGAGGACAGAGGGGAGAAGTGAGGAAGCCCGATTTCTGTTTTGAGTAACAACACGCACACACACATGCATACGTTCACATGGAGTCCACGCACACACTGCACACACACAGTAGGGAACTTGTGTGTATAGGAAACTGAGATTGAGTCAGGCGTGCTCACACACAGAGAAATAAGCGTTTCAACACAGCGGCTGAACTCTGGCTGGGAGGAGACTGAATGTGTTGCTCAATACATTTGACTTTAATGCTTACTTAACAGATCTCACAAGTGTTCAAATACAGAAGCATAAAGTAACTATAAAAGTAGGAATTGCAACAGACAATGTAAATTAACTATCATCAAAGGTGGATTTAGTTAAGAGGAATCTCATTAGAATCTGATGATGCAGCAACAGGCGGAGGAAATATTTGATATTACAGAACGTCACTCCCTGATTTTGTGATTTTTTCACTTTGTTTAAAACTTTCCTGATCACGACTGCTGATTATTTTCAAAGTTATTTTCAAAAATATGTGTATCACCATAGCACAGTACCATTGTATTCTGGATGCTCACAATACATAATACATGTGTTTCCTAACAGTAAAAGAAACCAACTTGCAGAGACTTGCTGATGTTTACTTAACCGTCACAAAGAAAGTCTCTCCTGTTTTTAGTTTTATCAAGTTCATGTAGAATTTTTTGTGCAAGCAATTATAATGTGCAAACAGTATTTCTCATTTTTTAACATTACTGCAATACATGTCGCTAATATTTCTTGATGAAATAACAGGTTGGGGCATGGAAACATGCAGAGATTTCACAAACCAGTTGGACACCAGTGAAAGAGATAAAGGTATTATTTCATGGGAGTGGCAGGATTGTTAAACCTCATCATTATCATTTTATTGTTTTTTGTATTTGCACATGTGAGGTCACTGAGATACAATAGAGCAAAGTTCCATCAGTGTTTGTTTAAGAAACTAAATTTAACTTTCGCTGCTGCTGAGGCAACAGCGGCCCCTTTGGCCACAAGTGGTAATTACATCAAGCTGGCGCATAATACTCTGCTGCTATCTGAGCGGCGAGAGTAACACTATCTTCCTGCGGAAGATAAAAAACGCTTTTTGAAGGAGAGTTTGAGGCTTCTCGAGGGTGATCACACCCGTTCCACCCAAGTTACATGGTGCAAGAGCAGTCGTTCTGGAAACATTCTGGGAATGAAAGGCACCATTCTCCCTATCAAAAGTACAATACAAAATGTATAAACTGTTATTTTTAGCTAAAATAGTCTGTTAATGTCGTTTTAAAGGTATGATTTGTAATCAGCGCGCCCTTCGCCACCATGTCTTGTAATACCACTTTGAACCTCCAGAGGCATCAGTCAGTAGTATCACTGCGGCTATGTCTGAGGGCTGTCTACTCATGCAGTTAACAAACGGTCTCAGGAGATCTCACCTGGTGGCAGAGGAGAACAACGGATGATTGACAAAAGGATTTTATACGGTAGTAATATCTCCAACCAGGGATACTACTTTAATTAAGTTTTGTTGAGAACATGCATTTATGTTCCATTAGCAAATACAAGGCTCAGGTTCAATCAAGTGTCCCAGTGAGACATGACAGGATCACATAGAAGATCGCATTGAGGCTCCATTCACAATACCAGAACCTTGCAAGCAAATGCAACAGCTAAATGGAATTCATCCATAATAATTTATGCACCTGTGCTGTGGCATGTCAGAAATGTCTTCCATACAAAGGTGAGTTGGAATGAAGGCCCAGACTGAAAATAGGACTGATGTTATAGTAAACTGTAATTATCTTTTAATGGTGGCGGAGGAGGCACACATATTTTTAGACAGGCACATTCTCACAGGGTGTTAACAAAAGCTAATTCTTCCCACAATAAGCAGCTCAGATGTTGCCCTCGTTGCAACAAAAGAGAGAGAGAGAGAGACCTGAGACAGAGAGAATAGATTCCCCCGGCTGATACTCCAAATTCTAGACAATGACACACAAAGAGATGTGGCAGTCTATGAATTACCTGAAGCAAATGAACCCAATAAATCAATCCCACACGGCAAGGGAAACTAATAAAATTGAAAGGAAACATGGAACATGTTGCTATTATATCTGCTGCTGGACTGGACTTGTGATGAAGAACCGCATTAATGTGTTTGTGTTGGCTGGTAATCAAGGTTGGCCTTGCCTTGGATCTTCTTGTTTGACTGTCAAACTGTTACATAATGTGTCATGTCATGTAACAAATAAAATTGCTTAGAAAAAATGGGTGGGAAGCTCAGTTGCAAGCCACAACTGGAACACAACAACTGTAAGTTCAGTACAAATGTGTGTGTGTGTGTGTCCGTGTGTGTGTGTGTGTGTGTGTGTGTGTGTGTCCGTGTGTGTCCGTGTGTGTCCGTGTGTGTGTGAGGGAGTGTTAGTAGTGCTCGTCAGATTGGATTTGATCTCTTGCACTAATCTAGACCCAATTTGAATCTATTAGACCCACATGTTCCTAAGACAAACACACACACACACACGGAGAGAAACACACAAAAGGTCATAGAGACCAAGGACGTTCGTGAGTGGGACAGTTGTAACACCTTGAATTTCTCCAATCAGAAGCAAGCGAGAGTGATGACGATCACTCTGCACAAGCTCAGCTGGATCGTCTTCTTTAATCATCGTGAGTGTTAGTGCCTTTGCACTGGGACAGTTGTAGTGTGACTGTATTTCAATCTATTTCTTAACCTGTACATATTCCATGAAAACACTTTATTACACTTTTGACAGTCGTTGACACTTTGACGTTTACGATATGGCATAATTGATATTCCATCGTTTTGTACCCCTGGTTTTCCCATGCAGACATGTTTGTGCAGCAGCCTAGCTTAGCATAACGACTGGATCGTGTTTGGTGCGGCGGAACTGGCCTGCACCAGCCACAAACCTCCACCCCACATATCACCTTTGGGATGACATTTGCTAGGCCTTATCGCCTGCTCCTACTTTATGCTCCTGTAATTGAAATGGAGCTTAACCTTGCAGCTGGGTCCCATAATATTATGGAAAACCTTTGCAATAGACGCATCCATCAGGACAAGTGGAGATAGTAATTACCTGATAATTGCCATTGAACAGAAGATGTGAGGTGTGACAATGTGAGTGTATTAGGGATGTGATTGAAAAGAAAAAAGGACCTTAAACAAAATAACTAAACATACAAACAAGAGAGAGAAACTCCTTGCAGCATTGTACAGCTTCCCATAAAGATTAGACCTTTATTGAGAAAATTCCAGGTCGGCTTACGGCCGCACGACCCGCCGTCTCCAACTGGGCCGATTATTGGATTCTCTGTTATACACACAAACACAATACATACAGAGCAACTGGAGTCGTGTTGTGAGGCGACACTGATGACGCGTGTTGGATGGGATTATCCCTCCAGCTGTACTCTCACCCGTAGAGAAGAGAGGCTCATTTGCCCCAGAGTCTCACTGTGATTTTTCCACACACTGATAAACTCCCCCTCCTACTCAACTACAAAAGTCAACCTTGTGAGATCCTTCCCAGTCTATTACTACTAAATACCATTCTTCCAGCGCTGCCTGCACATTCTTAATGGCCAAGTATTTTGATCAAACAGAGGCTACAAAGAAACCTTGATTTAAAGCACTCACGAGTGAGACAGCTCTGTAACTCAGACATCATCCTGGAATATGTCGCCCTCTTGTGGTGTAATAGAAACATAGCAGGATTTTATCAATGGCATCAGTGAAAAGGGAAAGTTTGACTTTACTCCAAAGCTATAAAACCCACTTGGAGCCATAACAATGGACAACCATGTTTAGCAACACAGAAAAGAAGACTTAAACCTCTTGCTAAGTGCAAGCATGACAATATAATATATATAATTATATGATGGATCATAGTTTTTACTGTATTCAGGATTTCTTTCGTTCGATTTGACAGGAGTAAAAGGTGAAAGATAATTACAGCGCGGCAGGCCCGTTGGCAGTGGTAGTATTAGCTGTAGTAATAGTAGAAGTAGCTGAGTATTAGTCGTACTAGAAGTATTACATAAGTCGTATTAGCAGTACTAGTACTAGTAGTAGTACTAGAAGTATAAGCAGTAGTAGTAATAGTAGTAGTAGTACTACAACTATAAGCAGTAGTAATATAAGCAGTAGAAGTAGTAGAAGTGCTAGTAGAAGTAGCAGCAATAGTATTTCTAGAAGTAAAAGCAGTAGTATTATTAGGTGTACAAGTGTACAATGTTGTAGTAGTAGTTCTAGAAGTATTAGCAGTGGAAGTAGCAGTTGACTAGAAGTATGAGTAGTAGTGGTATTAGCAGTAGTAGTAGTGGTAGGTTAGTACTACTAGAAGTAGTAGTAGTAGTAGTAATATTAGTAGCAGTAGTAGTAGTAATGGTAGGTAGTATCAGAAGCATGCAACCACTGCTTTACGGTGTGTTGTACTACACTGCAGTGGCCAGCAGGAGGCGGTATCAGTCTGATCTCTCTGATTCCTCCTTCCTGTCACTTATGACAGAACGGTAAAGTATGAAGTTCTCTACGGGTCAGACATGATATTGTATCCTGGCGTGTATCACACTCTGGTGTATTTGCTACCCTGTTAACTCAGAATGTCGTGTACAGGATGTTTCAACGCCTGACAGCAGGTGCTCATTGTTGTTTTCTATCCATTTCTTCTCATTAATAGTTCCACACATAGAAGAGCATTGTACAATAGATCAGTCCATTCAAGCCTTTAAAGATATCTAATAGTAATACACAATTATAACGTCTATATGGTAAAAGTACTCTTGTAGAGAGTATATGTATTATACATTTACTTTACATCTGTCACAGTGAGGAACAACCTCCTTCATTATCATATTGTTGCCATGGCAGATCAAACTCAGAATGTATGAGTGTATGAAGTGGTACACAGTAGGAAAGTAATTGTGGACAGCTAACAAGTATATTTGGTTACAATTGAGTCTTGATACTTTCTCCGACTGTGCGTATCTGCAGATACAAAGTAGGACGGCTACATGAGAAGATGAGCTGTGCTCCAGAGAGGATGATTCTGAATGACAAAGGTAAGACCTGCTATGCAATTTTAAACAGCAGATAATCGTCTATGGAGATTACACTAATCTCCTGTAGCCTTTTCCTTCCTGCACTGCTCCTCTTAAGTGGACTTGGAGTTTCTCCTGCTTCTCCAGCAGGACAGAAGCTGCTCATTAAATCACTGGTGTTGGATATTCATTAATTTATTCCATTTGCACTGACATGGTCTTATTGGACACGCTGCACATTTCTGGTCATTCCAACTTTGTGCTTAATCATTGGTGAGTGCTGTAAAAGCCGATTACGCCCTGTCTGTGTTTCTCTTTATTAATCCAGTTTAATTAGAAGGTAGTGGTCCCTAGCTATGTTGGATGTTAATCCTCATGTGCCAACTGATGTCACCTGTGTGTGCGCGTGTGTGTGTGGAGGCCAGCAGCTGCACGCAGATGAGTGAGATGAGTGAAGTGGGTCAGTGAGAGGTGGACCTTTGTTAGGGGTCAAACAGAGGTCCATTATTTATTAATGCTGGTGTATCCGAGCGGCAGCCTAATTGCACCAAGAGGAGCCCAATTACCCACAGTGGCCTGCAGCAGCACTGTCTCACATTCACAGAAAGGTGGATAAGATGTCCTCTCTGAAGCTTTTTGCCTCTTATTCACATCTGCGGTGAACAAATAATGTTTGTAATAGTCCATTTGGGTTAATGACGCTTGAAGGGAAAGAAAGAGACGGATGGTTTGGAGACAACTGCAACAGTCCTTGACAAATATTTGGGTCTATTGCTGTTATAATGGCCAGCGAAGGTAAGGTCTGTGTGCTGCCCTTTTGTCTGATACCTTCAGCCACAAACACACAGCTACTACACCTGAGTGTCTTACAGTTGGCTGCAGTGAGGATGTGAACACCAGCTCTCTGACAGAGGAAATCTTCATCCCACACCAAGAGCTTCAGACGGACAAGGTGCCGCTCTCCTCTCTGCTTCCCCCTCCACCTCATCTTTATTCACGCTTTCCTTCCCCAGGTGAGTTCCAGTGGTGAATCTTTTATAATCCTCTTCTTCAGTCATGTTACAACATATTCAGTCAGAGTACATTGTAAAGGTTCATTCATTTTTAACGTTTATCAGTAGTACACGAGGTGAGCTTGTACGAATTAGTCATACGATGATTGAGAGCAACAGTTCAACAATTCAATTAACTGGGGCTTTTATTTTGAAAAGCGCAAGTGAAATAAACCTATGTGGCCTCAGGTCACAGTCACCTATAGCTGAGCTGTATGTAGCGGATGAAGCTTGAAGACATAATAGAAAAAACACAAAAGCACCTTAGTACTTTCAAATGTTGAAACTCAAAGACATTTGACACAAGGAAGGGTGAAAATGTGCATAAATAATAAAAAGAATGATAGCTGTTTATTGATGACTGGCTAATATGTTGTGTTGCTTATGTCCAGACTTTATGGGCCACTTGAATTGATGTGTGCATTTTCCTATTATTAACATCTCAACCTTAAACTGTTTTAGAAACAGCACCTTGGTATCATTGTACAGTCTCATATCTCATGGCACACATTACTGGAATGCCCTCTTCCCTTTAAATTGCCAACAAATATCTTGTCTGTCTCGTCGTCCACTATCCTATCCTACCACTTCATCCTCCTCTTCTGCCCTCCCTCTCCCCGAAGCCTCTCTCCTGCCAGATCAAGCCTACCTGCAGGCAGCGGCCATCTTCCAGCGGCTGCGTACAGAGAAACCAGTCACACATCAACATCTTCATTATGGGAAGAATCCAGGCACACCATTACCAGAGGGCAGAGACAAGACGGCAGAGCAGCAGGCCTACCAACTGGCCTTCAGCACGCTCAAATGTATGCCAGCGTGTCGGACTGTATAACTGTGTGATTGCATTTCTGAAGTAAACAATTTAGGACGATCTTAGCATCCTTTAACCAAATTTAGCTGTGGGATTGAAGTAGAACCGCACAGCCTGCCTGGGGAGAGGAAATGGATGGTTAAACATACATTCAGGGAAAAACTAATTTGATCCTCTCTGCTGCTACCGCGGCGGACGGTAACCACCTCCTATAAGGAAGCCTTATCTCCGTAATGAATAGAAGTGGAGCTGCCGTTTGTGTCATCTCTAATATTCATGTCTGAGTAGCAGCTGCAACTGCGGGCTTTAGATTAAATAATATATAGTCAGACATTTCATTTCCCGGTGTGAATGCGAAGGACATGCAGGTGCAGCAGATGGAAGTATGTGAGGTGATAAGAGTTTGCACGCACCGACCACATGTGCACTCTGCAGGAACACACGGTGTCACAGTACCTGACCCCACATGCAGGGCGGTGTTAGTTTCACAAAAAACATATTTAAAAAACACATTTTCTAACATCAATTCTGTGGATTTATTTGAAGTTTGCAGCCTCAGACAGATTCTTGTTCCTTGTACTGCCCAAACCGAGGCCGGACTTCCCTGCTGATTGTATACGTACAGCTGTAGAGTGCTTACATATGTTGACATTCAGATGAACTAAAATATGTCCAACAATAAAAACCAAGCAGACGGTGGGTCTGAATGCCGATATAAAAACTAGCATCTTGGGTCAATAGAAGCCCAAACACACTTTCCCAGAGAGATTCACATTCTTGGACGGCAAGACGAGATAGGAAACATCTGTAACAACAAAAAATCCATACTACATATTTTATTCCCTGGTTTGCCGCTGGCAGGTGGTGAGCTCGTGGCAGCTGAAGATACAGATAATTCCCTCAACAATTTATTCCTCTCAATATTCTCCTTCACAACCCAAACAGGTGTTGTTAAACTAGAATAATAATGTTGCTCCATGTCTGCCGGATGTGTTAATAAGGAACACGTCTGCATGTCAGAGGCGGTAAAAGAAACGTACACGCACGGCTAAATACCACTAAAGGAAGTGAGTCTCTGTCATTCAAGGAACATTTGAACTCAATCTGAATCTGCATACGTCTCTTAATGAGCTTCAGTGTTTGAAATCTGACAGTTCGCCTTTGTTTTCTCCTCCCAGACCAAGATTTACTTGAGGACATCATGATGGACAGCTGCTTCCACACTTCACAGCATCTTGTGAGTCCTCACCAAACCCCAAACTGGTTCTTACTGCCCTCATTAACAAAACTTAACCACCCACCCACTGACTGTTAAACTACGACTCCAAGTTGTTGTCTATTTTGTGATGAAGTTGTTTGTTTCCTCCCCGTCCATATGGCTGTGCTGCATCAAAACATGATAAAACGGCAGACAGGCAGCCGGGGATGCAGTTAAAAGGCCATTTGTATTCAGATCGGTGCCATCACTCTCCAACTGAGCCTGTAAACGACATCATAAAACCCAGTGCAATGACACATACATGGACGGACGCAGCCTGCGCGTGTATGCAGAGGATGATTTTATTGAGGGACGGATGAAACACAGACTGGCAGGTCGTTAGTCTGCGGCTGTGAAGATAAAGATGCGGCGCGGCTCTTTGAATTTTCACTCAACGTCTCGCTGCGGCACACAACCACTGACTGTGAGACACCCACCTCCACTGAAAGGGAAATATCTGTTTGTCATCTTTAGTTTGCTTTAAAGTCGTTTACAATGATTACAAGACTACTGGTGTGTGTGTGTGTAACAGGAATAATCATCCCCAGTTTACATGCTGAAGTGGGGTCATGGACCCATCCAGTACTAATCTTCTTCTGGGTTGCCTACATAAAAGTCCAATCTGAGCTCAGGCACATTTGAAGCACGTCTCACCCACGTGGAATCTATGTGAGCCGCACTTGGATGTGTTGGATGGTGCTTTAATGTACAGCTGACTTAATCTCCATGGAGCATTTCAGCCTCTCTAAGATTATTGTCTCAGTTTTCTGGTCTTCATTGTTTTGATTCTGGCTCATCGTTCTCATTACTGTTGTTTTTTATAAGCTCTTACAAACATCATGTCAAGCTGGTTGATATGGTGAGTTAGTTAACAACCAAAGAGACAGATCTTTCCTTCAGAAGATGATTTATCACTGAGGATGATCCCAGTACTGACGATGATGATGATGATGAATGTGGTGTTGCAGTCCAGCGACTTGCTCCCGCTGGCGATGGTGATGCTGTTTGACTTCCAGGACAGAAGGTTTTTACTTCGTAAACGTTCAACAGAGGAAGAGGAGGAGGCTCACAGGGAGGTCAGGGATCTGGAGAGCCGTCTGCACAGGTACGGCTGCACATGTAAAACATTTAACAGTTTATCTTAAGTTGCTTTAATTTGTTTCATTAAATCCAACTTATGGATTCTGGTGATGATGAGTCAAGAACAAGTGAACTCAGTGTGTGTCCGTTGCAGGTGTAAGACCAAGCTGGCAGCAGCTCTCGCTCGCTGTAGAGTGAAACTGAGCCTGCAGAGCGTCTCCTGCATTCTGTCTGATCCTGTGAGGACCAAACAGCAGCGCACAAAGCTCCTGCCTCTGTACGCATGGGTCAATGCTCTCCAGACCAGGTACAACACAGACTCGTCTATCTGCGAACATGATCCGTATATTACATTTCCTACATTAAATGGCTCCCGGCCGGGTTTCCTTTTCTGGCTCCCTCCAGACGTCACACGTACGATATTAAGACGTGTATCTGCAGGGATTACCTGGTGCATGGGAGCACAGGATGTCAGTGGAAAGAGGAATTTTAAAGTTGAACAGACTGAGACTGTGGCTGTGTATTGCAGTATGAGGTTAATGGTCAGTGAAGGTATCTGGGGTGTATCTGAGAATGTTCAGCATTCCTAAGAAACATTCCTGCGGCTGCTGCGGAACACTGAAGTTTATCTCACAAAGACCAGAGGAAACTTTAGTTCACACACTCTTGATTCTGATCTGCCGTCTCATCCACAGTGTTGAAGAAGTGTGTGAGCAGCTGAAGCACAACGGGTTGTGTGAGGTGGAGAACATGTCTGACATCAGGGGACCAGCGTTCAGGAGGGACCCGCTCTGTCCAGACACACTCATCCTCTCCCAACATGTCCACGCAGTGCTGCAGCACAGCAGCCTCACAACCGCACATGCACTGCACATACAGGTGGGAAACTGGTGTGTGTAAGGAAACAAGTCTTTGAGACATGCACAGGTACAAATCCATAATAAGAAAAGTACTTTGCTCTCTCTGGAACATTATTTTGGTAGACAGCTACAAGACTTCTGGGATGTATTAAGCAGAAATACGAAGCTATAAATCTACTTGATTAAAAATTCTAAAAGGTAAAATAACTTCACAAACGGGTGAAAGATGACAGTCTTGATGCTTTCGGGAGCACAGAGCGAAGCCTGAAGTGTTTTTAGTGAAGACGGAATAGAAATGATAGAATATGTTGCACCAACAATGTTAATCATTCTGGTTTTCTAGGCTTGATGCTCCACTTTAGTCAGGATCTCTTCTTAAGTTGAGTTCAAGTGAAATTTACTGACCTCCCTGTGGGGGTGTGAAGTGTGAAGTGTAACTGAAGGAGCCTTTAATGCTGACAGGCACAGTTAGGTCAACAAATAAAGGTCACAAAACACAAGGCAAGGAAAATTAATCCATGTAGCATATTTGTACTATAACAACCAGAGACGGGATAAGAGAATATATCATTGGATTGGTTTTAAATGTTTATGTTGATGTGTGTGTGACTCTCTGCAGGACAGGAGTGTGTGTGTGGCCGTGAGTGTGTTACGCCCCCTGTTGTTTGATAACGGTGACGTCCTGGTGGCGGGGTCCTTCTCGGCCGTGACCGTGGCTCACATCGCCGTGGTGGCCGCCGCCCGCTCAGGCCGAGTGTTAGTGTGTGGTGGTGATCACACACCTGCACAGGTAGAGGAGATGCAGGAGCTACTCCAGCAAATGGACATTACAAGTACGTAAGCAAATGGAACCTTATATGATTAAACAAATATAAGATGATGAGTTCATGTGTATTCATGTGTATATTTCTTTCCTGATTCTCTTCATGTCACACACACTGAAGATGTGCGAGTCCTGTCAGAAGCGTTCTCTGGTCTGAATGAGTGGGATGCCACAGCTCAGCGTCTAAAGGTCATCATGGTGCTTCCTCAGTGCTCGTCTTCGGCCCTCAACGACCCGGTGCCGATCATCCACAGTGAACACGGAGGTATGTTTAGTTCTGCAAGTCAACTTACAGAAACCTCAATCTATATCTTCCACACTCCTTTTTCGCTGCAAGTTTTCTGGTAGTGGCACAATATGTTTTTCACTTTGTTGGAAAAAGATCAACTGTCAGGAAACCAGACATATTTGAATCTCTCAGGGTCTTTAAACAAGTTCAGAAGAGGGAACAAGGAACAAGGAAGAAAGAGCGAAGACAAGTCGTGAGAGTGTCGACGCTCTTATGTGACGGGAATTTAAATAGGAGTTTCTATATATGTGAGAAATAATTAAATGAGTCCTTCTCTCTTGACAGACTGGGACCTGCTGACGGATTTGTCTCACGGTTCAGTGTCCCAGAAGAAAATACACAAACTGACCACACAGCAGTCGCGGCTACTAGCCCACGCTCTCGCCTGTGAGTGCACACATACACACACTATGTGTTACATATTAGACCTTTAATCTGATGTGAGACACACCCACGTCTGTGTTCTAACTTATATTATATACTTGGTCTGTCAGTCTCAAAGGTTCAGACTGTGGTCTACTGCACGCGCTCAGTGTATCCGGAGGAGAATGAAGAGCTGGTGAGAAGAGTGTTGGTGAGAACACACACTCACACCAAACTGCTGCCATTCAGGTAAACACACACACATTCCCCTGCCCACTGTTCTGTGCAGGTATAAATGCTCGGTAATGAGCTGTTCAATCATGCGATCGATCGCTTCATTAGTGTTACTTGTCCACAGGGTTCAACCCCGAATGTCAAGGGAACTGAAATTAGTCGCTGGGCAAACGTCCAGGACTTCCAGAAAAGGCGATACTAGTAGAGATGTTTCAGAAACGAGACGCCCAACTGGAGAGTCAATTCTTGTCTCTGTGTCAACTGGGTTTTGCCCACTGCCACGAACCTTTAGCAGACTAGCAGCAGATCCTTGAATAACTGTATTGAAAAAAATGAACCTGACGAGGGTTAGAGTTGTGAATTTCTTTCATCTTCCAATAAGCTTTGCAAATTTAAATGTTGATGAAGGACATTTCCAAACATCATTAACATATTTCAGCAGTGTTTTAGCTCAGTGTTTGGTCCTCTGAGAATCGGGACGACTCAATTGCTTACATATCTAATGCAGTGCGCTCAGGCCAGATGTGCAATGATCAGGAACCGGTTGTGGCAGCTGGCAGTGCAGGAGAGCACAGGACCAACTGTCTGGATCGATGCTGACCACCATTAGCAAATGTGATATGAATGATTATTGCTTAGTTATAAACGCCTGAATGAAAACACTCAAAAAATATTGAAGGTGCTACGTGAGGCAGATTTCTAAAAGTTTATACTCCAATTTGATTTATAACATTTCTCTGACTGAATGTGTCGATGATGATTTACTGTAAAAATGCTGCACAGTAACTTTTAATGAAGCTGTGCTGCTCCATCAGGGTGAACGGGCCGATTTTCCCTCATGACGCCCAGTCAGGAGACACAACAGACTCCAAGTTCTTTAGACTCGAGTCATCTCAGTTCACCAACGGCTGCTTCGTAGCCCGGCTGTCCCGACAGGTGAGAGATGATGTGCAGGTTGAGGAGGAGAAAAAGATGTGGATGCAAGATTGCGTGTAAGGACTGAGGGGCTGAGTGTGTGTGTGTGTGTGTGCGTGTGTGCGTGTTGTGTGCGTGTCTGTCTGTGTTTGTGATGATGCCATAGCGCTGAGGTTGCATTTTCCGACTGTCTGTCTGCTGGGAGGTTTGTCAGCTTTACTTTACACACACACACCAGAAACACACACACGCACACACAGACAGGATTGCTCGCTGAAACACTGCAGTATTATTCCAATACTTCATAAAAAGAGACTATTTAAAGACGAAGTACTCTTGAGACGCTGGAACATTTCAGCATTTCGCCACAGAGACTCTGTATTGTTCCTCCAGCCCTCCAGTGTTATTGCATCACATTGTTGCTCCATCTATTTTCCCCCCTCCTGTATTCCGTCATAAAAGAAGAAGCATACACCAGAAAGAAATGGGATGCTGCTTCTTTGATCTCCTGCAGCTCGAAAATAATTTGCGCAGGAAGATGACTGTGCCTACGTGTGCCCATGTGTGTTTATTCCTCACACACACACATACAGACATGCACACGCACACAAACTCACTCACCTCACCTGTCCAGTGTCGGTGCAGAAACTTAAAATCGAATGACCATCACGTCTAATTACATCAACATTGATTCTCACAGCGAGCCACATCACAACAGAGCTGCAGCAGACACACTGACACGTCTGAGGAGGTTTACCGCTGCTCAGATGAAAGACTGCACACTAGTCACACTGTGAAGGAAGCATCTGGAATAGATTCATCTCAGCTTGGAGAGACAGGAGGAAAGACACGTTATAAAAAAAAAAGGAGTAGAAAACTCCGTGAAATCTGGCTTTTGAAAAATCTGAAAACACATCTGCATGACAGGCAGATGGGAGTTACGTGTCAAAAAATCTCTGAAAGACACAGAAAAGCCTGGAAATGTCAATCCGTTTAAGTGTTCTGACAGGCTGCCGTCATTCATGCTTCGGTGCTTGCTTGTGTGCATTCTACACAAAATGTAAATTTGTCAGCGTAATTATATGAATAACAAATTCACTGCTGCGAGCCGGACACGCATGCTGTACTTCACAATCAGGCTTGTAAGCTAAATGCTAATATGCGATGAAAATGCTACCATGACAATGTCATGCACCCACTGAAGAGTCATTTCCTATGATGTCTCTTCCTCCTCCTCCTCTTCAGTTTGTTTTATGGCTGTAACTCATTTCCAGGGCCCCATGTCTTGCTGTATAGATCTTCTTAGTACGATGGTACCCCAGAGGCCCTTCAGTAATAATGTGTTGTACCTTTACATCCAATTTTACACTGGCCTTGCTCTTCCAGGCAGATCCAACTAAGGTGGAAACAGTTCAGGATGTGCTGGCCAGGGCAGCAGCAAAGGGCCTCCTGGGTCTGATACTTCCAGAACAATCCAACACCGGTAAAAAGGGGAAAAGCAAGAAGAATCGTGGAGCTTCAGCCGCTGACAAGCTGTCATCCCCCTCCAAGCAAGAGAGGCTAGGAAAGACTGGGAGAGAGTCGGGGAGTGGACAAGATCCTGTTGGACATTCAGGGAATGAAGACGAGAACGGTGAGGGAGATGTCGAGGGGGACGGAGAAAGGGAGGAAAATAAGGGGGCAAATGGACGAAGGAAGATAAGAGGGAATAAAGGGCGCAAGCGCAAGATCAAACAACGCCCCAATCAAACCAACAAGGGTCAAACCGTCTCAAAGTCTCAAAGCCAAAAGAAGAAACCGACAAAGAAAAAACAGTCACATCAGGAGAGGCATCCAATAAAAAGCAAACCGAGAAGGATTCCTCGCCTCACACTGTCATTAATATCCTCTGCAAAACCCTCCAACCCTGCTTCTCCGCTAAAAGCCCAAACAGATTCTACTAGAAAACATACTGCCGCCGCCCGACCGACACTTGTTCACACGTCCGCCCAGCAGGCGCAGAAACAAAACACAGAGTCTAAGAGTGCAGTGAAGGAAGCAGCTAAACCAGGAAGCCTGTTAAAGAGGAAGGAGGAAGTGTTGAAGCCTGCAGAGTTTGTCCTTCCGCCTATCTCCTCCTCGACTTCCAGCTCTCTGAGCAGCAGGAGCGGGACTTCTCTCCATCGGCCTCCATCCTCGGCTTTACAACCCCGGCACGCTCACACGCCTGCATCCTCCTCATCCTCGGTATCTCTACCCAGTTTGTAGAAATCTTGGGATTAGCTTTCACTGTTGTTGTTTTAAATTATATTTTTACATCATATGATGTGAACAAAGTTAAGTTATTATCAAGAGACTAAAATGTTGTAATATATTCAGAATAAATAAGCTACCTGAAGACGACACTGTCCTCTTTGTTATTGCCATTTCATATTTAACTTAAGTAAATTCGAAGTTCCCAGAAACATAGTTATGAGGTGCGTTTATTCTCTTTCGATATTGAACTGCAGCCCTGATACACACACAGACACACAAACCCAGGTAGTCCATTGTATAATGCTGTTTATTCTCACAACTGGTTACATTGATAAAGTGTACAAATCAGTGAGCAGCAAACGGAAGCCGACACATCCATCAGTGGGAAATGGAGTGTGCGTTTGTTGTTGTTAATGTGTGTGAGCTTGACAGATGCTGGGAGTCCACAGCTGACGCCTTCATCATCGTCCTCCTCCCTCCTCAGACTGGACTCCCAGCTCTCAGTGCACTGTACAAAGTGAAGATATATTCCTTTATCTGACTGTTTCTGCGAAGCGAAGCCTGTTGTAGGGTTGAGAGTTAACCAGGGACAAAGACACAGACTTAACTTGCCTCAACTAATAAACTCAGTATATACCTTTATAAAATAGAATAAATAAAATAAAAATATTTCTGTTCAGTACATACAGTCGTTCTTTCAGACGTCCACGGGCATGCAAGGCTTTTAACGACTTTCCTTTTCTCAAGATCAAAAGAATGCATAGATAATTGCTCATTCAGTATCAACTTAATGGACAACTGTGGAAATTTCCAATCATCTCTCCTGTTTTTCATTATTTGCTCTCGTATTTTTCTTATATACAACAATGTATATCAATATTTTACACTTTGGCCATTTGGTGAGTTCTGAAAAAAAGGCATTTCATTACAAATAATAGAAAACTAAAGACATTCAAAATGATAGGATAGCTTATTACAATGATTAATGCCAGAAGTTACATTAAATGGATACTATGTACATACGTTTGTCATCTCATTTACATTTGAACATCCGTGTGGTTTGGCTGAGTTCTCTCAACAGAATCTCAACAACACTTGTGAGCTCCGGACCCGTGACAACAAGCGAGGCGACGCACCGACAGATGTGCTAACCAACAGCTGCCGCCAAGCTAGTCACTGTTGTTTACACACGATAACAGCTGATTTGATTTTCAGTTCTCTTTAATGATGCATTGGGTTGTTCTTGCAAATTAGTTTGTACTGCTGACGATCAGTTAGTTAAAAACTGTCTGATTTGGTTACGTTTTAAGTCCTTTTACAGTATTTCTGCAGGACTCTCAATCCAAACAAGACATAGTGTGACGACAAAGCGAGGGATCATGGGAGTTGTAGTCTTTCCAGCGATAATTCCTGACCCAACTCAGAAAGCATGTTCACTGACGAGGTAATGTATTAAGTTTCATCCATGTTACAATGGATTACACGTCAATTCATGCTAATGAAATAGCCGCAAGTGACGTTAGCTACAGGAACGTTAACTTGCTAACTTAGCATCGAATGTGTCGAATGTATCGTTCGTGGCTCAGCCTTGTTTTCCTGGTTCAAAACAATCACACTCAAACTTTTTGAGCGTTGTTGTAACAACTAGGAGGTCAAAGGGATAAGTGACCTACAACATTTTGTGTGTATATTGCAGTTTACAGCTTGTTATCTGTCATATTATAAACAGTTATATTATGAATAAAAATGTTCAAAATAGGATTTGGATGGTTTGGATTCTTTCTATAGAAAAAACATACTTAGATATTTCTTTAAGGCAATTAGCTAAAAAATAATGGATGAATTTGGAAAAGTATATGTGGTGTAAATTTTTTGACAGCAGACTGATTTGCGATTGGTTTAGTTGCTGTGAAAGACGTAATCAACGGATAATCGTACATCCAATGTATTCGGATGTATCAGGATGAGGAGCAGGCAGTGTTGCATTGAGGTTCTCTTGAGAGTAAATCTCAGAAGCGGACCACAAGCTAGTGATCCTGTGGCACTGATGAAAACAGACCTACGGGGAGTCATAGGCAATAGAGGAAAACGGTGGCGCCTTAAGGTGAACGGAACCCTGGAGACAGACAGATAGCAGCCCAGGAAAATCCTGTTCGTTTGGGTCGACATGCCACTGTGGGTGTTTCCTCTTGAAACAGCCGCGGCTGGAGATGAGATCGCTCTGTTTCCTTCTCACCTCCTCGCAGCTCAGATCACAGCTGTGAAACAAATCAATGCAACCGTACTCAAGTATAAAAGCACAATCCTCCAGTCTTCTTCATCCAGCTTCTCGTATGCCTCCAATAGGTTTTACTAACAGACATGAAACCTCTGAGGATGGATACTGAGGGGGAGTTTAAAGGAATCCTCCAGCCTGCGTATCAAAGAGCAGCAGCATGCTGGTGTCTCCTGTGTTTGGAGCAGCAGTCTGGCGGTAAACGTTAATCCTTGTGCGTCCTCCTCCATTATGGCTATCATCTGTCATTTTCCGAGGGGGCAACACAACAACGTAAGCAGGAAATACATGAAGGATGCTTCGGGTGAAATGTCACCAGTCGTTTTGACCTTCCTGGCTGATTCTCGCACAGCTGAAGAGAAACAAAGAGCTAAGATGAAAGGACAAGCAATGATTTCTCACCCCCTTTGTTCTCTAGGAGCAGCAGCAGTGTGATGGTATTGTCTCGAATGTTTCGCTTTTATATAAAAAGGTTCATGCAGGATCAGCTGAGCAGGTTGTGTGCAGTAGACTAACAACAAGACGTTTGAGTCTGTCGTAACTTCTTTCCATCTTCAATTCAAGACCTACTGATATGAGAATCAACGGACATCATGGCTTTTATAATTCCTTCCTTCCAGCACTCTATAGTCTACTGTTTATTAAGAGGGACAGAGGGGGGAAAGCCACTAACTAACAGGACACCCAGGTGGATGAGGGGGGATGTAGCCAGGTGTGCAAGGTCATGCTGGCAGCACAGACACAAAGACATTAAGAGCAGTGAGAGATGAGTGGTCAGGGCAGCAGGGAGCTCGCTCTTCACACGTGCTGTGCTTGAAGGAGCGCTTCCTCCATCTTTGGGGGGTGGGGTGGGGGTGTGTGAGAGGTACGTCTATGTACACTATCAGGATTCAGGTGTTTCCTGTGGTTCTTCCTTCTCCGTGTGGTAGTCTTTATTATTTTGAGGAAACACACAGCTCAGGAGCTGAAAATTCTTGAGGTTTAATTCCAATTTGCTCTAGAAAGCAAAAATCATAAAGGGATTTCCCGAACCATGTGGCTTTAATGTGCTTCCATGGTTACAGGGGTATGTGGTTTGCGGTGGAGAGCTTCGGCAGCGATGCGACTAGTTACCATGGTGACTGAGGGCTGTGGCCGGGAGTTGGTTGTCTTAGCTATGGTTACTGTGGCAACTCTGTAACAGGCCTCTTCTGTTTGAGGGTGTCGATGAGGGACAGGACGCCTCTCTTTACACTGGTTGAGACACGGCGGGACACGGAGTCTCCGGGCGGTGAAGAGCCGCAGGCCTTCTGAGAGATGGGCCGGGCCACCAAACACTTCTGGTACCGCAGCTGAGAGAATGAGAGAGAGAAATATTTTAGTTGTTTAAAATACGACTCTGTGGCCTCATTTAGCCATAATCGTGGGGACCGATCTGCTTTGCAGGGTAAAAATGCAGAAGCTCCCAAGTGTGAATGGCTGTTTGAGGGTTGCAGGGCTCTAATCAATAGCGACAGACCCACTAGTGACTGAACGACTGATGACTCTTCTCTTTGTGAAGTAGTTTGGGCAAAATTGAGCTTTCATGGAAATGAACAAAACAGATTTAATTCACCTGATTGTATTCATTGTCATGACAAGGGGGACTTAGAATAGTACGGGTAGAAGAGTTTAAGAGGACGTCGAAATAATTATTCATACATGTTTTCTTAATTAGATATTGAGATGCATCCATAATTAGGATCAATTAATTTATTGATTTCTGGCTTTCGTTGTCAAATCGAATTCTAAAGTTCCTGAATCGTCACTGCCCCAGTTTCAAATATGATGATCTACAAAAAAGTAAACTTTCGGACTCAGCAGAAAATCCAAACTCAATAACCTACAGGGACGTCTTCTTTCAAAGACAACAGATGCTGTATTTTAACTTAAGGTGTCTTCCTTTGATTTGAATGCATGTTTTACACCAACAGCGCTCCGTCACACGGCCCCACTCCTACCTGAACAGAGCATATGGTTTGAACAGTAAAACCCCCATCAGTCAAGACTGAAATAACAGACATGAACTACACTGCTGGCAAGGACAAGCTGTTAAAGAAAGTGAGGCTTTAAGCTTCAACACCTCTCTCTACTTCAAGATGATCTTGGTTTCAATTTGCAATGTGCAAGCATTCTGCATCTGTCAACTTCATTTTAATTAAGAACCATAAAACCTTTCCTACATGGCTCAATTCTGTGACTCAGTTTAAGGCCAGCCGGTCGTATTAAGGCCGTACATATGAAGTCATTTGCTTGTTGTTGTGTCTTACTGCTTCGTAGCTTTGGAATTTCAGAGGTGAATGCACACAGGCCCTAAATGCTATCCTAAAATTTAATGTAGCTATTTACTTTATAGTTGCAATAAATCCGTAAGTAGGTAACTTCTTCAAAGTAAATCTGAGCAGTATTATCAGTCGTAGCAAACTTCCAACAAACCCAGTGACAACTCCTCATCACACAACTGTAATTTCAAATAAGGGAACATGTATTAAGGTGCTCTGTGGGATATTCCTTTATATTCTAAACCAACCTAGTCAGTAGTTGGACCAGAATAGTTTTGCTATCACCAGGCTTTCCGTGTTCTCTCTCAGTGACTCACCATGCACGCCGCCTGTACAGCCTCGGACACGTTCCCAGCGTTGGGCTCACACCAGAAGATGTGACAGTCGAAACGATGGCCGCCAGCATCCATGATGAAGGCAAACGTGTGCACATCGTGCCCAACGCCCATGAAAGACAGGAAACGGACACGACACTCCACCAGCACCTCCTCTTCATTCTGATTAGAAACATTGACGGGTGATGTTAGCCGCTAATTTACACACCAGCACAACACATGTAAAATGTAACGGTGCGTTTGGCAATTATTGAGTATAAATACATTCAACCAACAGTTTTCTGCTCTGTCGTTGTTCATACATACATTTGCATTCAAACAGTAAAATTTCAGACTCCTATCTAACAGGTTCACTGGAGCAGAGGAGCTTGAAGTGCCTTTGCATTAAAGCGGAAATCCATAATCCCTAATTTAAATGTATAACAATGTAAAACAGGCAGATTTAACATGAGTGGACTCATAATTCAGTCCCATTGTTCCAGGCAGCGTATTTCTACCTTTGTGGTTTACAAAGCTAATCAGCTCACACACACGCAGACACACGCAGATACACACACAATAGTTCGACTTATGGCGCTGAATAAATGCAACGCAAGTAACTTTTATTGCCGCAGGGAAATAAATGTCAACCTTCAATTATCACTCAAAGATGAGTCCTGATGAGTTTGCATAGATTTTTTTGTTATAAATTTAATAAATTCTCTATCGTATTCCGACCAGTGAATTCTGTTTTACAGCTTGTGTGCGATGTTACAGTAAGTTGAGCCACGTGACTCCACCAACAACATGAGAAGGGCTGAACAGGTGAGTTTATTAAGACGATATTCGATCTGTAGAAAATTAAGTTATTATAATTCTCAGACTCAGACACTTATCTGTGCTTTGTTTGTCTCCCAACGTTTTTTACATCTGAAAGAATGGAACCAGGCCAACTTAGGGGAATGGGGGAAGGTAGTTCCACAGACACTCATGAGGCCACAGCATATGTTGGGTCTGACCTTTTCCTTGCTGATGGTGACAGTAGCATCCGCCACGTTGAGGGCTACAGGAGTCCAGTCATCTCTGTTGGAGGAACTAACTAGACTGTCTATGGCTCCATTCAGGATGTCCATGCCTGGAGTAGAGGAGGTTAAACAATACACAAATACAAATTAAAGAAATGAATATAATAAATAAAACATGAAGTTATTATCAAACTAAATCAAGTGTGTGTGAACTGACCTATTGGTCTGGCCACAGGCATCATCCCGAGGTAAAACACCTGAAACTTCTGGACCAGCTCCGTCTTTGGCGTGGGGAACTCTGCTGGGGAGAAGACAACTAATTTTTGAACAGGTTTTCATGGGAATAAACATTCAGCTCCACACAAGCAACTAACAATATTAATTTCTGGGGGGTTTCTCAGGAGCTGCAGGCCAACTAAACAGCTGGATCCTCGTCTTAGTTCCACTTCTATTAGGTTTGAATGTCCCAACAAGTGTAATCGATAGCAGAATGAGGACTGAGTGGGTGATACATACACACACTGCAGCTCCTGGTTGGGATGTTTTTCCTCACTTGTGTGGAAACTTAAAACCTTCCTTGCAAAAATACTGAGAATTGACTTTTCAATGAAAGAGAATTAATCTTGTCACCATCATTTTAACGTACTATTATACATTTACCCATTAAACACATTTGAATTTTCAAAGGTTATGGATTTTTTTTAATGAGGGTGAATGAGTTGTGTGATTATACCGAGGTAAATGATTGTTTGTGGAAGAAAAAACAAATACAGTTGGTTAATTTAAATATTAAAACATGTCTGGAGGGGAACTTTTAGCAGAGAGAGGAACTGCAGCTGTTTGATTTGAGGGGCCGTCCGCACAGTTAATGTGCCTCTCTGACAGAATGAAAAACTGTTTGTAATGACAGCAAAGGCTTTTTGTTATCAAATTTATGACTGAATAAAAGAGTCAGAAAACGTTTCCACAAGCATCTACTTGGGTGAATATTAATGTTTTTGCCTTCCTATCTCTCTCCTCTCAGAGTGCAACAAAGCCTGTCTTGCTGTCACTAACATCCCTTGGCTGGCTAATGTCCCCATCTGTCTGGTAATTAAAACATAAAGAAATCCCAATCACATCTACATAGCAAATATGATAATATAAAGGTAGGATAATCAACATTTGCACATTAAACCAGGCACCCTTAAATATGTTAACTGCAAGCAGCTGTTACACAGACACTTACAAGGTGATTTGCACCTTTGGAAACACATCAGTTGAGTAAATGGCTGCGAAGTGTGAACGAAACCGTTAATCAAACTTCAGTCAAGATCCTGATACAAGCAGCAGACGACAATGCAAACATGATTTTTTTTTGCTCTAAGAACTGAGTAGTTCCATCCCACACTGAGTAAGGTGCTGTTTGTATGATGCCTACCTTGTAAAGGGAGATCAAGTCCTGCCTGCATCCTGTCATGTAGAGAGCCTCCTGCCATCGCTTTGGCATTCTTTCGCTCCGTCATGATCTGGAGGAGAGAGAGGGAGGTGTGTACAGACACAAGACACACAGAAGGAGAAGTGTGAGGAAATGACATGTAAAAACGGAGCAAGTTTGGTATCCGGTCGCAATAACACAAAGTAGGAGGGCGAAGACACAGAGGAAAATGCGTGAAAAAGACGCGGTAGAATAAAAAATGAAGAAAGAATCTACACTAAAGAGCTCAGAAGACCTGGAGCAGCTTCACCCCGAATGCTGCCATGCTGCCTATCCTTTTCAACTGGGGAGATTCAACACACATTAACCAGGTCACACTCCTCTTTCCGAAGGAGGATAAAAGCATTTCCTGCAGTGCAGCTCAAAGGGAGAAGCACAAACATGCAAACACAGAACCAAACAGGAGGGAAGAAAAAACACTCACACGCCATCACTGGCACGTTAGAACCACGTATGAATCACACATGTTTGTACTAGTTTGTCAGGGCGACTCTGCATCTCAGAGTCCCCACTGTGACCAATTCTCTTTTTATCTGTGACTGGTGCGGATTAGACTCGATGTTCCATAAAATACGCTGACCGCAAAATGTGTGACATTAAGTATTGATATGAAGAATATGATGAAGAGGACATGAGCTTCTCTTTTAACCTAAAATGATATTTTAGTAGCAGCACCTGCACAAGGTAATGCTCAGAAAAGGGTATCTATGGGTACCAGAAAGAACATTTTGACCTGAACCCTAAAAAGATTATTTTTAGATGATTGTAGCTTAAACACGGAATTTCATATTAACAGGTGATCCGATTTGATTCCTCCAATAACCCTTCATAGTCGACCCTCCACCAACCGCTTACCCGGGAGCAGATCTCATGGAGGCTGGTGGCGATTGCTTTGGCTGGCGTGTCACAGCGGAACACATGACATTTCAGGATCCTTGTGTTCTTATCCCGCGCCACATACGCAAAGTCCCTGTGAGGAAAAAAAAGCATTTGATTAACAGCGACACACAACAGGAGATCAATGAGTAAAAGGTAGAGGAGGGTTAAGTTGGACTATTTCTGGTACCAGCCGAAGACAAGAGAGACAAATGGGGAGGTCTTCATGTGTATTCATGATGTGTGTTTGAATCTGTGACAAATCTTAGACTGACAGAACTTGGAGACTGATGAGAGATGACCTGACCTTTATGAGTCTGATGAATTCAGGACACACACAAATACACACACATACACACACACAGGTCGATGGACCCCAGAGATCAATAGAGCAGTGTGATGCAAGAGGGAGTTGAATGGAGTGACAGCAGGGAAGAACTTTCCCCCGGGCCCACTGGAGCCAAAAACAATTTAACACCGTTGAATAGAAGGAATGAAAGAAGACAAAAGGGGGGCTGAGGAATGAAGACAGAGAACACTGAGGAAGAAATATGGCTGCACAAAATTAAACCAGTACGACACACACACACACACGCAAAACTGATTTACGTCAGAAATGCACATAAAACCAATATGAATAGCCGCCTTCGAGCTGTGTACTTTAATATTCCGTGTAATGTAACAGGAAACACAGGCCTGAGAGTTAACAAGATTTCAGAGCCCAACTCCTCAGGGAAACTGTACTCAAAAATTCCTATTTGTCTCCGTGTGTGCATACTTAGAACTGCGTGTAGACAGAGAAGGACAGGGGAGGTCACCTTCATTTCCTAGACCTCTAAGTGTGTGCGCACAGGGATACACTTTGAAGATGAGAAGGATGAGACACAGAGGAAATTAAACAAGGAATCACAGACATGATGGGGAGACACCGTGTGCCGGTCGAGGGATAAAAGCAAGGAAGTGTTGTTGTTTACCTCTCTCTGTGTCCAAGGAAGCCAGGGAGGAAAGGAAGATAGTTAGTATAAGGAAAGGAAATATTAACCGACCAGGCATAACAGGAAAAACTGCAAACAAGCACTAATTAACATTCAGTCCTTCTGTTGGTTATTCTAGGAAAAGAAGAGAAGGTGAATGTGTTGAACAGGTCAGAGCAGCACTGCAGGTAATTAACACGCACAATTAACCTTGAAAAGGTTAAAGGGGCGGAAAGGTAGATTTATTCTGTGAGGCAACAGCTGGTTTCAGTATCGTGTTTTTTAAAAGATATAAAGGGAAATAGGCTATTAGTTTCTAAGAGGCGAGAGTGAGGAGAGACAGAAATACAATGAGAGGAAAGTGAAATACTTGGAGAGGGAAATTGGACTACAACAACGTACACAACAGAGATAAAGGCGAAAGGATGAGGGGAGATTAAAACAGCCAGATGAGGAGTGAAGATAAAAGTCAGAGGGAAGAAAGGCAGAGAGAGAGAGGAAGGGGGGGAGTGAGGGTAGGGTAAAGGGAGTGATATCTCATTTCGAATATAATCTTATCATTGTGCCAACACCCCTGAAAATGTCAAGGTTGCTGTGGGAATCTGTAATCTCAATGGCGATAATGAGTTTCGTGGCACACGAGAAGAGTGGGAGGCACTGGGGTATCGTTTCTGTGCTGACACAACCACTCCAACCGTTCGCAAGGGTAGAGGAGTGTGTGTAAGTGTGTGTGCGTGAGTGTGTGTGTGTGTGTGAGATGGAGAAAAAGAGATGGAGAGAAAATCCCAGTAACCAGGTTTTAAATTCCATTTCATCTCGTATCTTTAAAACGACTTGGCTGACTGCCGAAAAAGAAAATTAATTATGATAATATATGTGCAAGAAATGACTTAGAACATCTGCTGGAGTTTTTTTTATTCCAATACAAATGTGTGGATATAAAATATAAGTGTGAGAGAATTTGCGGGATGCCTATTGCATGTAATTAGGAAAATGTGTTGAGCTTAGATTTAAGTGCTGAACTGCTGTGCACTCTGCATCAAGAGCTTCCATGAAAAGACATTCACATTGTATCTACAGTAGCTTGCAGTGCTACCCGTATTTAGCCATCCACACACAACCAGTTACACACACAGGCATCCAATTGTTTACACGCCACCTGAGTTCCTGCAAAATTGGGACATGAGCATCTCATACCAGCTGTAAAATTCAAACTACCTGCCTAGCAACATCTACAGACTGAGGCCTGATCACTGTTGCCTGTGTTTTCCCTTTTTTTATACAAAAGAAAAAGTAGAAAAATGAACATCTACTCACAGTCATGTGTTTTCAGATATTGGCAGAAAATCCGTGTACAGACACTCACACCATCTATTCCTGGTGATACTGCATGCGAGTACACACTCCTCAACCTGTAAGCTCCACACCCAGCGAGAATTAACCATGCTTCCCCCTCTGTCAGCCTCATCCCCCTCTGCCTTTCCCCTGCCAAACCTCCCTCCCCTCCTCCTCTCTCTAACCATCTCCTCCTCCTCCTCCTCTTCCTCCCTTTGCTGCAGCCGAGGTATTTCCACTGCTCTGATTCCTCCACTGTATGTATTTGCACGCTAGACATAAAGGTTAAGCACTCAGAAAACACACAATGGTTATAACAGAAAGGGGTGACCCCAAGTTAAATATAGTGTCTGTGTGTCTGTGTCATTAATACTGAGGGAGAAGGAGAGAAAGATCCTGGAGGTAACAGAAATCTGCAGAGAGCCTTGGCTCTTTTTCCTGAGTGCACTAACACGACTGTGCTCTGCTCTGCGTGTGTGTGTGTGTGTGTGTGTGTGTGTGTGTAACTTGGATGGTCCTCACTTTCTGCGATTCCGTCACAGGGCAGTGTGAGTGTTAAGACTTGGTTTTAGATTCAGGTTAGATTCAGGTTAGATTTAGGTTTAGATTCAGTTTAGGGTTAAGGTTGGGAATAGGTCCTTAGCTGTGATGGTTAGGGTTTGGGGCTGGGGGGACGTTTGAGACTACATCAAATAATTAAAAGGGTCTGTACAGGTATGTATTAGTTTCTGACACTGGGAAAGACACAGTAAAATTCCCCAACACTAATGTATCTCTGAATCCTCTTTAACCAAATCACGTACATGTTTGCTTTTCTGTGTGACATTGTTTTGATAACTAATGTAATAAATAATGTAATTTTACATCACTTTCATCAGTACCAACCACTCACATGACTGGTCCCCGCCTGGTGGAGGTACCATTACCTTTGCATGCAGTAACAGTACACAGCACCCTCCACTGGTCATCCAGCTGCACCACCACACTGATGATTTTTAGTTCCATTTCATCTTCATGTTACCCAGACAGGTTTGTAAAGCACATTTGCTTTAAGTTGATCCCTTCACCTTCTTAAATTCAGGAGCATCACACATAGAAGCTTCGGAGCACAGTGGAAGTCCACTACTGTGTGAATTTCTCTTCAGTCGTTCACGCTGTGCTGAACTAAACTGAGGTGAAAGTGAGGGACAGTCAGGTGACCATTTATATTAATAGAACATAAAGGCCACTCTCCCTTTCATCCTCTCCTTTGTACTGATGGATTAATCTTTCATTAGCATCCATCCCTCATCAATCATTAACTCTTCCATTCTGCCTGTCACTGGGCCGCTGGTCTTGTGCCCTCAATTGTTACCCTGACCTTTTACTGAGTGTGGGCGTGTGAGAGGCACCATTGATTTCATTTACACCAACCACTGATGGAAGTAATTAAGGCACTTAAAAACTAAAACCTAAACAAGAACTTATTACCCGATGGCATGAATGAATTACAGCCTGAATGATCAG
This sequence comes from Macroramphosus scolopax, assembly GCA_901007825.1. NCBI lineage: Eukaryota > Metazoa > Chordata > Actinopteri > Syngnathiformes > Centriscidae > Macroramphosus > Macroramphosus scolopax. The sequence continues at coordinate 30,710 of CAAKHC010018251.1, forward strand.
TAAATCATAGTGGATTTGCTCAGAAGACCTTTTCTACAGAAAGTGGAGCCCAGTGTAATATTTGAGAAAACCACATGCATCTTGAAGCCAAAGCTTAAAACAAAAAGGTGATTCATCAATTTTGAAAACAAAAATGTTTCCACAGTAACAAACCTGCCATTGTCCCGGCCAACGCCCCAGACACGGATACTTGTGATCGGCTGTGAGTGAAGCACACTGCGGTCCATGGGGTCAACCAGGTTCAACATATTATTTTCCAGCAACAGGTACATGTCCTTTCCCTGTAAAAACACACATACACAAACACACACAGACACACACACAGGGTTCTTCAGATCTCATTATAGACAGATGCAATCCTAATTTCCTACAGCTGAGGACAATGCATTACAGTGTTCCTTTAAAGGTCAGGTGTCTTCTTTCACTTGCTCATAATGTATATATATTTGCATGTACATTGTGTTTGTCTGTGTGTGTGTGTGCGCGTGCTTGTGCGTGTGTGTCTGTGTGTGCGTGTGCTTGTGCGTGTGTGTCTGTGCGTGCTTGTGCGTGTGTGTGTGTGTGTGTGTGTGTGTGTGTGTGTGTGTGTGTGTGTGTGTGTGTGTGTGTGTGTGTGCGCGTGTGCCCTCTGGTGTTGAAAGCCTCTAAATAAATGATCAAATTCCGAAACGAGGGGGTGGAAGATGAAAGGTTCTTGAAAGAGTGATGAAGCTCTCTCTCCTGTTCTGTCGCTTCAAATCAAACACAACCTCCATAACATTGCTCTACTTTCTCTCCTCCTGCCAAAGGACTCTTGCCCTCAGCTAACTTGTCTTTTCTTTGCCCCACCCTCACTTTTTAGTGAACTCCACACAAACATCATCCAAACCTTTTACTTCTAACAACTATGAACTTATCACCCTATAATATTAACTGCACATATATATTAACACATTATATGATTGTAGACGCTTCCTCACCTCTCCCCAGATGCCGACAGTGTCTCGGATGTCGTTCTTGCAGTAGGAGAGTTGTCGGATGCAGTTGTTGACAGCAACGCTGCTCTTTCCCGGAGCCAGGTCCTCCTCTGCCATCTCCACCCATCCCAAAGATCGTACTGCAAAACACTGCAACACACACCAAGTGATGATACCGTTAAATATGCACAGTACACTACTTAGACACATCATAGAGCTTTGTAGTGACAAGTACACTCTTGTATTACACTCCAATTGGGTTTAAATACCAACACTCCACACCAGTAGGGGGCAGCATATACCAGACAGTTGGGGTGTCAATATGTATTACAAGATTCTTGGTAATGCTAACTTCCTTAGCTTGAACCAGGAAAAAACAACAGAGTTTTGTCTGTAGGGTGGCTGGGCATTAGCCATAGAGATCAGGTCTGAGTCAGTCTTGACTCACAAACACACAGACAATTCACATGGATCCACATCCACTCATCTAAATCTGCTGTAGGTTGTTGCCCCCCTGATCCAGACCAGTAGCTGGTACATGACACACAAACCCTGATGATATCATAGGCAAACTATAAATTCCTCAACCTAATTTGGTTCTGATATTCTCTCTGTACATGAGCTAATACATTAGAAATGTCCTGCAAATAACCATGAATATCCGTCCTTATTATATGTGCTTGCCTTACACACTGCAGTGATTAATTCAGGCTTTTATTAAAGAGGTAGATAATCCCGCATCCAGTCTGCTGACGTGTGTGTGTGTGTGTGTGTGTGTGCGTGTGTGTGTGTGTGTGTGTACTACGGAACCAGATGCTCTGCCTGTAAGTGTGTGTTTATGTCTGGTATTCATCACAATGTGACTGTTGCTAAGGATCGTACATTGCTGCCAAATAAGCACACAGAGTGAAACAGACACCATCACAGTCAAATCAGCGCCACGTCATCAAGTTTTGCCTTTAAACACTAAACTGCTTCATGCTTTAGATTTATTCAGCTGTCTGCGGGAACACCCCACGTGATCGCTGTGGTTTGTGAGAGAATGCAATGTCTGCATCATATGAAAGAAATAAAACTTTTTGCAGCATAAAATTGAAGATTGTCAGTTTAAGTTATACCTTGCGCTAACAATTGCTGATAACTACTGATTAATAAGTTTAACTGAGTCCAGTTCCTTAACCTAATATCTATCGATTTTTAAGACCTGATGTGCAGCTTGGAGCTGTTCTGTTGAATCTCACCACTGAGGGGCGCTATTGTTCAGATATCTCTTCTCTGAGATGAGATCAGCAACCGCAACCATTATGTATTTAACACCACTGGTAAACAAACAGGTCACAAAAAACACAACAAACACACACAGCATAATTTCAAGGCTGGAGATCATGAGGGCTTTGAATGTTAATAATACTCTACAGTGTTTATATGCAAGATGCACAAATTTGTATCAGCCAATGCAGAGTAACACACTTAAGGGCATTAAGGGTTATAGATCTTCCTCAGTCTGAGGTATTCTACCTGCCGTACAAACATATTCTTTATGTGTACAGTTCAAGAAAGGTCTTGGCTCTTCAGATATATTCCAAAGTGCATTATAAGGCACTATAACATATTGTTAGTATACGGTAAACCAATCACAAGTTCTTAAAGACGCTATACTATTAATGTACTTGTGTTGATTACGACTGTTCTGAATTATCAGATGTAGAAAAACTCTTCTTACCTTTGCTTCTGGATCACTGTTGGCATTGTTGGACTCTTCTTCTTCCACAGCTGGACGGTTCCTAAAAAAACGTTTTAATAGTTTTTCAAAATGTGGCATATAGGATGCTGTTGTGAGATCAGCAGTGTGCTGCTGTTGTAGCCATTAGCTGTTGTGTTAACAAGGTCCTTGTGAATCTATTAGCAGTCATTACACTAATAGAGAACATGGAACCATTTCCTGATTGTAACAACCGACTTCCTGCTTTGTCTGAACTCATTTAACACTGATTAAACTCAAGATTAGAGAAACTGATCCCACAATACTGGGGAAGAGAGGTAGATTGAGTAGCAAAACAAAAGAACAGAAGGGAGAAGCACTTTTGCTACGCTTGTGGATTGTAATGCTGTGTGTCTGTGCAGGTATTCACCTTAACTTAAGTGATGCGTAGCGAAGCGTAGCACCCTCAAACTCCTTCAGACTGGGGTCAGGGTTCACTGTGGCTGCCTGCAGGTCCTAGTGCAGATAGATAACAGTATCAGAATGAGAAACATATAAAGACATCTGCCTTAAAGCCCCTTTCACACATGTAATCTTTCAAATAGTCTTGTGAGAATAGGCGGGGCTGTGGCGTCACAAGTCACTTTCATTGGGGAAAACTGTGATACGTCTGATCGACCCGTCAACATAAATAAGAGACTAGACATCTGTAAAGTGAATCTCCACTGTGAGAATGTTTTACACAGAAGCTGTGTAAAACAACAATTTATAATTAATGCTGCATTTAGGTTTTCATTTCCAAAAACTTAATATGAAAATACAATGTTTTTTAGCTTACATTGCCAGTTGAGAGAGCTAATACAGTATACAAGAGCCCACAAAAGTCGCAGAGCATGTAGGAGAGGGGCTTAAGAGACACAAAACCAAGCGTACATATTTTAATTACACACAGTATATGTGAGCATGCTTCCAAGTGTGTACAGAATATCCTTGCTGGATGGACATATGGCATTGGTGTGGTTTGTGTTATAGCACATGCTGTATCGAAGAAACACAGGTGACATGTAGTATGAACACACAAGGAAAGATTATGAGTAAACCACCTGAGTGAAGAAACAAACAACTTGAGTGTGCTGCTGCAGCCAGAAAACACTTGTTTTTACTTGTCAGGCACGACAGAATGCTGTGGTTGGTGCAGTTACATTGACGTTGAAGCATCAGCCACACATGCTTTTGCCCAGGCAGTGGATTTCTAGCATGTAATGCATAATAAACATTGAAAGTGAACAAAGTTAGACCAAGAAAAGACACATTGGCGCTGATTGCGTTATACTTGCCTTCCACACTTCACTATCAATCTTTCCGCCATAATCCCTCCACATCTGTTTCTACATACAGTGTTTAAAACACACGTGCACATATAGTTGTGGGTCACGGATCGGGGGTCAAGAGTGGGAGCGGAGCAAGGGGAGAAAGACAGAACAAGGCTATTAGCTAACTAGCTTGATCCACACTGGTGCCTGTTGCAATGAGGAGCAACCCAGCAAAAACATTTCTCTCTGTTTTTGTGGGTTATCTTAAATGTTTCTTGCTCCTATTGAACATTCACCTCCCCACTGAGAATCTATTGATTCTTGATTAGTAGTATATGAACAATACGAGACATACAATCAGTTAAGTATTTGGACGTTGACATTTTTCAGTTGTTTTGTCTCTCCATTTCGGTTCTTTGGATCTGAAATTATTGTGATGGTAAAGTATTAACATTTTCATTTTGACAACAAAATAAGATGTTATAGAAATAACCTATTATTCAATATTATTGCACAAAATCACTGTTGTGACGTTGTACCTTTTATTGCACCTGTCCTAGAGTGCATCACTCTCTCACAAACACACTCTGTGTTTCTGTTCATGGGAAAAGTGCTGGTGTACAAAACCGAATGGAAACATGCCCCTATCCCAATCATTACTGGCTGCACCTGTATGTGATGCAGGTAGAAATGCTTATACAGTCAAATACACACATATGTCTTATCTCTGTCGGTGCCACACGACTTTACATTTAAACATAACTAAAGACCGGTACTTTGGCACAGCTTGAGTCAACTGAACCAAACTAGACGTGTTCGAATAGAAAGAGAGAGGGGAATATGTTAAGTGTCCCACCTTGTCATCCTCTTCTTGATACTGGGAGCGACCGTCTTGATCAGGCATTCCCTGTATGGATGTGGAACGAGGCTAAAAAGAGAAAGTGACAGATGACTGAAATCTTCCTAATAACGACTCAGAGGACATGATTGTGTGTCTACCGTTTTGGCACTTGTGTCTCTGTCTAATACTTTAGTAGGCTGCTAGTCAGTCTCTTCAGAGGGATGTCCTAGAATGAGATTCTGGCACCTCAATCCGTCAACATCACTCCATTCTATGTGGATCAATGATTTATCTACACCATGCACCTCTCTATCAATCTTCTTCCCCCTCTGTTTCCCTCCATCTTTCTACATGATTGACTGATTGATGGGCTCTGCGCTCTTGCATCCCTGTACTCTACTGCTTGACTGGAGTATTGATGGTCCTCTCACTGCCTCACTCTCTGTGCTCCACTGTCTTTTATTGGACCATCTTTCCCAAATTTGAATAGGAATATAGAAAAACATACAGGGAAGTTACAAGGCGGAGGCTAGATGGTATGCTTCAAATGATCTTCACAAATATACAGGGGACCACAGACAGTAAAACAGAGTCTGACACAGAAAAGCAGTGTTGGGTACTTACAAAATAGCAGCTGTTAACAAATCCGCATGAGGGGAGGATCGGCTCGTGGGTGGAGAGAGGCTCCACTGAGCTGTCAGAGGTGGTACTGCCCGAACGAGTGGATGCCCTGAAGAAGATTTCTGCCTGGCATGACTACATGCCCACACAAACACACAGAGGACACATCGATGACAATCTGCTGTATTTAGAACGTTTACAGTGTTGCGTACTGCCACTGACTCGTAACAGATCAACAGCTATTCAGGCATTAACAAAATTTATGATTTGCCTTTGTTATGACTCTTACTGCTCCTTTACATGAGACAATATTTTTACCAGACTGAAGTTCATGTGATACAAATTTATTTGTGACTATATAAGATTGGTATTGGTAAGTATCAAATGTGGCCAACGTTGACCGGCAGAAGAAAATCTAAAGGCAGCGTTGTGTCTTTGCTTGATTTCTGTCCCTCACCTCATGGTCTGGAGTGGGCGAGGGGCTGAGTGAACCCAGGGAGTGTTTACGTGGTGTTGAGGATGTGTGGTCACCCAGGACCTGAGACTCGATCTGTCCAGGGGCTGCAGGGTTGGTATCGGGCCTCTCCCACTGGGTGGTACCTGTAGGAATGTGCCAGTAGTAGATACCAGCCATGTCCGTGATCTTCTTCCATCCTGGAGGCAGGTCAGGGTCTGTCTGGAATGACTGTTCGTTCCAGATATCTGGTGAGAAAAACACAAATATGTTCAGAATTGAGATTGGAAATGTGTGCGTGCAATGCATAACACACCTCGGTGACTACACAGACATACTCAATTAGCCTGGTGGAGGTGACCCCCACTCACACTCACACACATACTGACCAACAGCTGACAGGGATTACCAACATCTGCCACAGTTTAACAAGCTTTCCTGAGACAACATCTGAGAATCCTTGTTTATGACTGTTGTTATGTTCACATAACAAACTGACATACATTCTTTGCAATATTTCCAAAAGAAAGAAACACCACTCCTCTTAAATTACATAGGTGCACACACACAGAGACCCAAGCATTCCTCTCATATTTGGAACAGTTAAACCGATGTTAGACAGCCTGTAATGTTAGGTTTCTTGCCCAAACCTGGCCGTTGAACAGAATGTATAAAACGTAAGATGATGCATGATTTAACGTGATGGAACCATGACAGCAATGAACAGAAGGAACTTGCTCCGAGGATTTATAATGATAATATATCATGCTTGGGTGTGGATAAAAAGTAATGAGGACTGTGCCGACTTGCTTTCGTTGCCTTCTTAGAAAAAGTGCTCAGGGATGCAAATGTCCATGCAAAGCAGTAATACTGCTGTAATAAGCCTTTTCCAATTAACAGAGCTTACAGAGAACCACACTGTTGGGGTTTTTTAAGCGATGCTTGTTGAGGTGCAGCTTAAAGCCTGGAAACACACACACACACACACACACACACACACACCGAGTCGTAAATCGATGTAACACAGGAGAAGCAACTAAAAGACAGTCACTCATAAACCGTGATATTAGTAAAATGGCTATAGTACCATTTTTTACGGCAGGGTGAAGTGATACCCTTCTATTTCTGGTAAACCGTGCCAAACTAAAAAATTGAATTCAGTTATTTTCTTGACTGAATAAAAAACCGAAATGTTTGGATTCACAGTCCAAGGAACTGTATGTATCGATTAAGCAAAAGTTTTATAGTTCAGTGTACCTAAAAGAACAAGCCAACAACACGCGGACAGATGGTTGTTATCAATTTATTTCAGAAAACCTTTAATGTCTCACGACGGAGACAGCGATACTTCGAGAGGAAACCCAGCAGCTACCCAGAAGACACATGCAGACAATCACACGGAGCCTGTGCGGAGATGGAGTCACTATATCACCGTTTCTTCTCTCTACTAACTGTTATCTCACCTGTAGATTGCAGATTTTATGGCTGAAGCATATACACACACTCAGGAGTCAGAACTATTGTGAGCATCTTTGTGTGTGTGTGTGAAGTGGAAAGCATTGGCGGCGCTAGTAAAGATGATCCAAACCTGCACTCAGGGTTGTAGGAACTCATAAATGTGATATAAACTCTGGGGGTCAGCTGGTGCAGTGTGTTTATGTGTGGGTGTAAGGAGTTCTCCAAGTGCTGACCATGCTGATGAAACACAGCCTGTGGGCCTGTCGCCACAACAGCCTGCCATATGTCATCACAACGTCTGGGTCGGTGCGGGTCGTGAAGGAATTTAGACACACAGACACACACACACACACACACACACACACACACACACACACACACACATAAACTTAGATACATTATTAGGGTTTCTCTTTCACTTGTGCAATCTCCCCAAAATCTTTGTATATATTCTTGGCACATGCACCCTCTGGGTTCAAGAATGGACTTTAGAGCAAGAAGCTGTGAAGAAGTGCCTTCTGGGAGTTGCAGTCTCTCGTGAGCAAAAATAGGTCAGAGGCAATAAACGATAAAAGCAAGAACCAGAGTGTCTCTGTTTGTCTATGAAAAGTAGGGAAGATGGCGACTCACAGAAGTGGTGCTAGTATGAGATGAGCAGACAACTGGATTTGGATTAAAGCACAGACAGAGGGAGAGAGAGACCCTGACAGAGACAGAGAGCTCTGGCTGTTTTAGTGCTCAGGCTGCCTTGGCTCGAAATGTATGTCATGGTTCCAAGTAAGCAGTGTCACTCTCTTGGAGCACTGGTGCATCTGGGGAATCAGATTGAAAAGTCTTAGTAAAACGACACTGAGGCTAAGAGCAAACTTGCACCTATGCAGCTCATAAAAATGTGCCATAACAGAGCTACGTCGTAGTTAGCCTGTGATAGCCTCAGTTAGCATGCAGCCCCATGCCAGAACCGAGTTGAGCAGAGGGGGAGGGGAGCTTATGTAGCAAAACACACACATGTTTCCTTTGGAAAAAGACACCACACATGCACATTACCATGGCCAGACCGCTCCCACACAGCCACTCACAGCGCACACACAAACGTGTGTGTATAAACTACAGAACCTCTGGTGACGTTTAGAAAACTGTCGCTTCAACATTAGACAGAAACTTCATCCCTGTGATGACAGAGACATACACGTGCCTTCTCTCACACACACACATGCACACATGCCCTCTCTCACACACGCACACAAACCACACACTCACTAAGACGGCATTTAAACTCTAAAGCCAAAGTGCAGTATTCAGTCGACCCTGACAGATGCACCTACCCTCATAATTGACAATCACAATGGCCAGCATGTAGTCTTTCCCCAGCATCATATTTAGCTAGCTGCCTCTCATATAGCAAAACCAGTGCACAGAGAACCCCAGATAGAGAGGAAAACAGAGAGAGAGGAGGGGGGACAACGCAAGAGAGGGGGTGAAGAGAAAGAGAGAGGGACATGGAGACCCATCGAAGCGAGGAGGCAGGGAGGACACGATGAGGGAGAGAGAGAGAGAGAGAGAGAGAGAGAGAGAGAGAGAGAGAGAGAGAGAGAGAGATGATATCTGAAGCAAGCATCAACATCAACAACTCAGAGAAGCCTGCCCTCCCGTTTCCTATAGTGTAAACAAACACACACCTGCGCACTCACACACAGACACCTGCATAAGCACATGGAGAGGAAAATTTGGCAAACTCATGCTCATCAAATGTCTGTTCATCTATCTCTCTCACTCCCATCTTCCCTTTAGGCTCTTTTAGTTGTCCTGGCAACGATTAGATCATCTTTCATTCAGAATCCGGTGGAGGTGCAAGGAGGAGGAGATGAAAGGGACGGAGAGAACGGGCTGATAATTGGGGGGAGGAATGAAAAAGGGAGGATCGTGTTATTGTAGAGGGTGGAAAGATTTTTGAACATGTGAGTGAACAGGAGCAAGAGAGGAAAACTAAAACATTCAACTAATGTCTCTTGCAAGTGCTACAGTGCACGGTGTGAGGGATCTCTTTAAATGACCTCTACCTTTGTGTGAGAGAGTGCTAGTGCGCGTGCATGTGTGTGTTTTGGCTCCTCGGTGTGAAAGCAGGGTCATACTGGTCCTCAAACCCACAACATCAACAGAGGAATCTGACACACACCTGGGAAAACAACACGGCTTTGTCAATATGACACAGGGGAGACAGAAGGGCACAGAAGTATGGACAACTTCTGTATAAGATGTCCATAAATTCTACTTGAAGGATGCCAAAATCATTGATAATAGATTATCCAGCAAACCCTCAAGAGGACAATACATCTTAACTAGAGACTTCAATACTGCTACCTTCTGCCTTTTGCACCCACCACCCCCTTCCTATACTCATTAATACACACATATTGATCTACTCAACACATAGTAGTATCATCACTTTGGAATGTCATTGCAGACTAAGACGAGCAAAGGGGGAAAGTAAATTCTCCCATAATTACTTGGTTTCAAACCACTGGAGGGCTCAACAGCAACGGTCAAACACACAAACATGCATGAGGACAAGCTGCTGTTAATCATACTTGAAGAGAGATTAAATATACAGATGCTCTGAGCCTCCAAATCGGGAGGGACAATGAGTCATCAGAGAGCAATGAAAGAGAAGCATTGTGGGAGAAATCACAGCAAGTAAGTTCATTAACTCAGCAGCGGTGCAACTCCGAGACTGAAAGGTTTACAGCTGAGCTCGTGTCAGAGGTCAGAGATGCCACTCTGGAGGAGATGGATGGGCAGTAAAGGACAAAGTGGAGGGTTTTTAAACTCCAATAATAGTGAACACCGAGATTTTTACATAACGCTGACAAAGACATGAAAAGACCCAGAGGAGAGGTTGACAACAGGCAAGTATGAGAAAGTAAAGGTTGACGAAGGAGGTGATGAAGGCATTTCTTAATGTTAGTCTCAAATTTACCCCACAGCTCTGCCTTACTGTACTTAACAACAAACAAGTTACATGATTAAACCAACTTTAGTTGCAATCAGTGTCTTGTAGAAATGCAATATATTAACGGTAGTTACGATTGGTAATTTTAACTTGACCCAAAACAGAGCAGGGGCCAGTTTTTGCATACGGCATAATTCATATTAACTTCCTTGAAGAAGGTATCCATCTGAAAGCTAGCAGATGAAAAGATTCTTTCAGAGAATCTGAGTGCCTCTCTCATTCAGTCAGATTCAGTAGCTCCTTCACCTCAGCTGAAGTCTACGATGTATTTTCTCTATTTTTCAATCCTTCATTATGAAAGCCAGAACTATCGTCACCTGGAACTACTTAGTCCACCAAGCCAAGCAAATGGTCTAATGCGCAACAGTTTTGCACTCTGCTTAAAAAGAGGCACAAATCACCATCTGTGAAATGTGTTGGAGACAAGAAATCAGGTAAGAATTCTCAAGTTCAACGTGATGAGAAGATTCACCGTTTGCTATTAGCAAGCTAGAATAAGCTAGCTAGCCAGCTCAGGTTTAATGAATACTATAACCTTTATATAAAAATAATATCACTGCACTTAAGTGTATGAAGGGTGTGATTGTTTTGGATAAGTGCAATGCACCTTGTGTCAGATCTCTTCCAAATACACAACTAATTCTGCTCTACCCTTTGCACGGGGTATTATTCAGGGATGGGGGCAGAAATTAAGGGGCGATCAGGGGACTGAAGTGAGCATGACACACACAGAGCCACCGGTGCTTATTGCAGGAGCTGAGCTGTAATGCTGGAGGTCTGCAATCCTCCATGGATGTGTTTGTGTCCGGACAACAATTTATATGCCGGTAAAAAAAAACAGGGATGAAAACTTTGGGAGGAAGCAGAACATTATAAGTAGAGAACATATCGCCTCTTTCTACAGTATGAGACAAACAAAGAACAGGTGGTGATTGAGGACAAATTAAAGAAAGAGTGTGATCATTTAACTCATTTAACTCATGGAAAACCTGCCAGCTCAGGTCCTCACACACATGCACAGGACATAGCTTGAAACAGGATGCAGCTGATTGAGATTGCTAACCACCCATGAGGTTATGAGGGCACTTCATGTTCCAGAGGGATTCTGGAAGATTTACTGTGGCTGTACTGTTTATTATTCTGTTCTAGTGATGTCCAAGTATAGCCTTCATGCATACGCACGGGGTCACCATAAATGAAACATTACATCAACAGAGAGGTTGGTGAATCTACTACAAGCAGATCACCAGAGTAGCTGACACACACTCACATGAAAACCAATGCAAAACATCAGAAAATGGAAGAAGCTGGGAGGTTAACTTCAATATATGACCTGAAGTATGTTTTATGTGTGTACCTGTCTCCTCAGGGGAGTTGCTCTCCTGCGACAGTGTGGTCCAGCTCAACTCTTCATCACTGGGGTTCAAATTCTGGATGCGATTCAAAGCGCAGTCCGTCTTTGCGCCAGTCCTTCTATCCTTCTTCGTCTCTGGAGAGGAGGAGGAAGAGGAGGAGCAGGAGGCCACTGAGAGCAGGGGTGTGTCCTCCGGGCTAGCTTGCTTGCGTGGGAAAGGAGGTGGAGGCGCCGGAGAGTCCTTGCCGGCGGTGAGGATTTTGAGGTTCGAGTGGAGATCAGAGATGAGTTCCAGACCAGAAGAAACTTTGAGACTCTTCACAGGAGACTCACTTTTAATCATCAGCAAAGGTTTATTCTCCTCGTCTTCCTGATCCTCCACCATCACCTCATCCCCACCTTCCCCAGTCTTCATCATTGACATAATTTCCCTTTCTGACAAAATGCTTATATCATCACTCTGCTCGGCATCAAGGTTCAAGTCAAAGTCTGTTGAGTTTCCATTAAGCTTGAGCTCAACTATTGTGTTGATATTACAGTCAATGTCTGATTCCGATTTCTGCTCGGGCTCTGCATCACTGTTAGCGTCCGGGTGCAGTTCCACAACTGGGTTGAAGACATCATCCTCTGGGTCATTACTGCAGAGAGTGTGTCCGTCAGTTTCCTCAGTTGTGTTGACAATGATGTCCTCCGTTATTGTTTCTGAATTACACTCTACATCCGTCGAGTCAGGGTCGGTTGTGTTTTTGTTGTGATCCTGACCAGCCTTACGGAGTTGGTTGACCCCGTTTTTGGCAAGTTTGGGATTATTCGGGGTTGACGACTGTGATGGTGACGATGATGTTGGCGATGATGGGGATGGCACTGCATCTCCGAGGCCCATGGCGGCCTGGATGCTTGTAAGTGCATACTTTTTGCGACACTTAGGAGGTGTGTCGGCGCCCTGGTTGATGACGTCAGTGCTGAGTAGTTGGTTGTGAGAGGAGCGCAGGCTGAGTGAAGTGGGCGGTGTGGCAGTGGGGCCATTACGATTGGTCACATCTACTGACATCATCATGGCACGAGACAGATCAACTGAAAGAGAAGAAGAGGAGAAAAAAGTTAATGTATGCAAATCTAAACACATTAATATGCACACATAGAAGAAATAGGGGTCCCATTGCTTGCCAACGAACAACTGCAATCAACATTGTGCCCACTATATGTTTTTATTGTAACGTAAAAGACATGACGTGCATATATGAGCTTATATGACCTACATAAATAGTTAAAAAACACTTGGTGTAGAGGTTAGACTACACACATTCTATCTTAGTCCACTCGTTACAATGCAGTACAGAGCAGTTTGAGTTTAGTGTCCGGCTGTTTTGGAAGATCCGCAGCAGGGTAGAAATTCTGGAATGTACTGAGAGAAGGACGAATGCAAGCATTGTTCTGGTCCTCTCTGGGGATTTTGTTAAAAATAACAAAAACATAAAATACTGCCAGCCTTATCTAAGACAATAAAAGACATTGCTGTGGATTACAAAGTCTAAAGAATACTGGCTACTGCAGAGCAGTGATGCTGAACCACTAAGTAGCGAGAGGGGTGTAAGTCTGGAGGATATCATTTCTAATCAACCCTGAACACAAACAAGGTATTTGTGAAACCATGTGTGCCAGCTTGTATACAGGCGCGTGTGTGTGTGTGTGTGTTTTGTACCTGACAGGCGGTCAGTCCACTGGTCACGGTTCGGGGTTCAGTAGACTCAGCTGGACACCACCAAGGAAGGAAAGGAAAGATAGAAGGATCAGAAGAAGAATTCAAAGAATCTTGAGCACTTCTTGGGGTGCCTTGGACCAAATTCAGCTACATGGAACCAAACTGCAGCATATTTCTACGAACATCTCTGCAACCTCTGATACGAATAACACCTTTACCGGTGTTTGTAAATCATGAAACCAGAAGTAGATCAATAACTTTACTCAGGACAAGAAGAACAAACATTTCTAAAAACACTTAAGGGATTCAAAAGAAAATATTTACTGTTAAAAAAATACCAACTTAAAAAGGAGTGATGCGACTTACCAGTGACCTAAGCATTATGGGAATGTCCAGGATGGAGCACGTCCATTCTGGTTTTCAGTGATTCTCTCTTCATCCAATCACGACAGCTTCACCGAGGCTGCAGCGTGCTGATGGAGAGACAAACATAAAACAGGATTAATGAGAGAGAGTGAGAAAAGGGGAGGGAAGAAAAGTACGCGAGAAGGAGGACTGCAGGACACCAGGGGGACAAATAATAAAGACACATCAATTATTCACGACCTCGATCAAACATTAATGCACAAGGTGTGTGTTTGTATGTGACCGTGTGTGAGAACATAAGGCTCATATTTCATTCTTTGGTGCAGCCTCTAAGATCCTTCACTGACTGGAACCATCATAAACTTAATGTCACAGGAGACGTGTAAACTCCCCCTTAAACGCTTTCCAGCAACCAACACACACACACACACAGCTGCATAATGCAGTCAAGACTTGTGAACATTTCCCACCAACACTCTCTACATGCAGTGAAGACAAAGATAATAAGCTCATTTAGATCTTTTACCGAGTTGAACCGTGACCCTGGCAAAGAGATCAGTATAACTATTTGGACCAAATCAACCTAGTTAAGAGACTCAGCCACAATATTAACATATTCCTCTAAAATCAGACAATCCCTTGAACCATCAGCTGCAGGGATGATGGTGTTTGGCTGAAAGGCCATTCTGATATTTTCAAGTACATGACGATCAGTAACAATCCGTCAGCACGGTTTAGTGACACAGCTAATCAACAAATAGTATAACCAGGCCAGTGTCATTCTGAAGGCTGCCATTGTGAGCCATTTCTTTATTTACATTTCATTCCACTCTCTGTGAAAGGACTCAACCAGCACTACGCTGGCTGACAGGGCTTCAATTTGTCTTCATCTTCTCTCCTCTCTCTCGCTGACGTCTTTTTGCCATTTTGCATGTTTGATCACGAAGTGATACGAATTTCTCAACGATCTGCCTGTCATGCCTGACCTTACCTGACAGAATACAAGCTAGAATCAGTCACGAAAGGGTAATGAGAGAAAGCTCACACTATCAGGCCATGATCCTAAAGACTTTCTTGATTTTCAAGTTTCAGATTGCAACATCAACACGAGTCATGTCAAGTTGTGAACATGAAAATAAGATGCAAAAGGGCAGTTAACATAGAATAAATAGTGTTACATTTTCAGGCTTATGTAACTGTCCACACTTATGAATAGTGCAGACAACTATAAATACTAAATAACTTTGTCTCCTTCAAATGTAATCACAGTCACAGTTTGGAAAAACAGCCCTGCACTGAGCCAAGCCACCGCTATTTACTGACATGACAACAGACGAACAACATCTGGTTTGTCTGGCAACACTTGCTGTTACACTGACGCTGGTAAAAAGATGAGAGCAGCTGTACATACTTTGATGTATTTCCTAATGGTTTAAGCTGGAATAAGGGAGATCGAAATGAATCAGTACATTTAAGAAGAAGTAAAAGTGTGAAAAACTGATGAAGAAAACGAAGATAGGTGAACTGATATAGACACACACAAACAAAAACAAACCAATGAGGCAAACCAAGCTGAAATATAAATGAATGCCATGGAAGGTGACGTCTCATTAGCTATAAAACAATGACGCATTCTTGGATTAAAATTACACGGCGTGACGGGTTCCTTGAATCCTGCTGCAACAAGTCTGCATACCAGGGAATGTGTGTGTGTGTGTGTGTGTGTGGGAAAGTATTTGTACGTAGGGTTGGATACACAAAAAATACATATGAGTCATTTCCCACGGTATGCTGCTGCTGACCTGGCTTTATCTGTGATCTTTATCTGGTATATTACCCCGCAGGCGTCTCAGAACGTTCGTCATAAGTTAAACAACAGTTCATACAATTTGTCCAATCTGTCTTTAGAAATAAATCTGGTAGAAAGTGACTGCATTGTAAGCAAACAATATGAATGTCAACAACTTAAATTTAAGGCGGAAAGTTGTGGTGAAAATCCAAATCCAGAGCGCTGAGATAAAGTGAAACCAACTAAAAACTTCCAGATTACACTGCAGTTTCCACATCATGCTTTCAGCTTTTAGAAAGACATCAAATAAACTAAAAACGTTCCCATGCATGGGTGGAGTGACAGATCAACACCAGTACAGCAAGTCAAACTTTCAGTCGCAGCTGTATCTGGATATGGCTTTTAATCAGAACGAATCTGGGTCTGGCCTCTGCAACCCGACACCAACCCCCTCTGTAGTTTTCTGCTATGGACAAAAGGGTCTGGCCATAATTACAGGGCCCCTCTGTGGGCAATATAGCATTGACGCACACAGAAGTATATGCATTGACAAACACAAACAAGCATAGCAAATATGAGGGTAAACCGTCCACATGGTCTTGCTTTTTAACAGCTGAATGCACATGCAAAAACGGGGACCGACATGGGCGACGCAGACGCACAATTAAATCAACACATGTGGGGGATGGGGTAGGTAATAGGATCTAGGATGTGTCACAGAGTGACTGTGACTTCTGACCCACTGGCCAACCCCACAAGTGTGCGCTGTTGTTCGTGTGTGTGCGCGAATGTCATAGGTATGGTGGGGGGTCTGGCTCGGGCAAGAATGAAGGGAGCAGCTGCGACCCTCCTCTCCAGAGCTGAGTTTCTTTTTACATGAGTGTAACCACCCTAGTTTACTTGACTCTGGACTGTTCGAGGCAGAGACAGATTGCTTTTAGATCCATATGCCAAGTGGATGCTTGCCAAAAACGTTGATAGGCCCTCACCTCTCCTTCCTGCCTCTTGACATTTTTCGTCATTCCAGTACATCTGCTAATCCCACTTAACTTTTACCTCTTTCCTTATATTCCATTTTCCTGACTGTTTCCTCTCCTCTTCATGTCCTAACCTCCACTACATTCATCTTCTACCTCTCACATCCTGCTCTCCCGCTCTCCTTTGTCTAGTAGAGAATTGCTTTCCTTTCTCATTAAAAGTAAAGAAGGTCTGTAAACTCTCATAAAACCACCCGTTTCTCTCCACAACCCTGATTTACAGCCACTTGTCCCCTCTTCTCCCCCTCTACCCAAGAGAAACCCCATCTGTTACCAAAAAAAGACAAGAAAGCAAAACTGTCGCAGTTAGAGGTCTGGCGTAAGAAAACAAAATGGCAAGGCATGCAGAATACAAAACACAACTGGGCGTTTTTCTAACTTTTGGATTAGGATGTGAATGTGTAAACCAGTTGCACAATAGCAGGCAATCTTCCCAGATCTTTCTTGGCTTTATTTTCATTGGCTGCAGGGTAGGCAGGGCCTTCCACATTTAACGGGGAACTACTTCCACTACAAGACTGGGAAATTAGCAACGCTGCTAATGTAAAGTATTACCACAGATGGAAAACCTTTCAAAAACGCACCTCTGTACTGTTTACTGCTTCTTTTCTACTTACTGCTACTTAGAAAGCAGCATATGAAACTGAAGTACACTGACTCCCAGTCTTGATTTAAGTCATTTTGATTGTAAGTGAGGCTTTAAGCAGCTTAGGTCCAATCAGCATTGCAGACTTGTTGTTATGTTCAGGCAGATACGCTGTTGCAGGTTTTTTAGACGATCAAAACCACAGTCATGCAAACAGACAAATGCCCTACTTGTTTATCATAAATAAAGGTGGCTAATCAAGCATCATGAATCAACCCTACACAAGCCACTAAACTGACGACTAGTTATGGATATCAGGCTCAGTGTGTGTTAGTGGACAGACCCACTAAAACAGCAGAAGTTCTAACAGACGGAAGGGGGAAGATGAAAGCAAAGGAAACAATGGCCATCGAAAGAAAATGGTTTCATCCAGAGTAACAACGGAAGAGCACAGAAAGGAAGGCCAGTGTGTGTGTGTGTGTGTGTGTGTGTGTGTGTGTGTGTGTGTGTGTGTGTGTGTGTGTGTTCTTGTAATTTCAAT
Organism: Macroramphosus scolopax; assembly: GCA_901007825.1. NCBI lineage: Eukaryota > Metazoa > Chordata > Actinopteri > Syngnathiformes > Centriscidae > Macroramphosus > Macroramphosus scolopax. Next base: position 48,440 of record CAAKHC010018251.1, read on the forward strand.
CACGGGAAATAACAGAGACAAAATAACACTTTGAACTGGACTGCAGCCTAAACAAACAATCTTGTGTACAGACAAACAAACACACATTCATGCCCACAGACACACACACAGACACACACACACAGACACAGACACACACACACACAGAGCTCTCAGAGAGCTCTGCTTCAGAGCCCTGGTGAGTGTGCTCCCATGGTCATACGCCGTCCTTGCAGCAGCCGTGTATAGCAAGTGTGAAGGACAGACAGAAATAGCTCCACTATAATTCTATGTGTAAAATCACCCTTAAAAGTAAAGTCCAAACAAGACTTACATAGTCTTTCTGCTTGTGTGTGTGAATTTATGAATGTCTCAGTGGACTGTTTACAGCTAAAGGTATCATTTTCCCGCTGTGTTGTTTCTCCATGGGCGGGACAGCGAGAGAGAAATGACCACAAAGAAAGAAAAGCAGTGAAGAATTTTCAGGGTGTGCCAAAGAATCTCTGGCATGTCTTTTTTTTTCGGGTGGGTTGGTTTACCGTGACTAGGGGGCAAGAAACTAATTGGTTAACAAGAGGACCAGACAAAACATATAGAAACCTACACACAGACTCCAGGAATATAGGTGGGTGATGACCACGTGTGACCATTCATTAAGCCTGAGCAAACTAAAGTCTACAAGGGGAGAGGATAAATAAAATGCACTAAGAGGTAGAGAGTGAGAGGACCTTTCATACTGCTGCAAATGGATGAGGAACTTCAGAACAGACCAAATATCGCTGATAACTTAACTCCAGCTAACATAGTCAAGGAGAAGAGGGTTAGAAAGTTCTGTTGCAGACTCTGAAATCTCACCGCACACACATTCACAGAATCTGAAATCCATTTACATGGAAAAGCAATACTTCTGAAACAGAAGCCAAGAGAAATGTTCCCGGATTTTGCAAACTTTGGAGTGGGTGTGCTGTATCCCCTCCCCCCATTCCCAGACCCGGATCCTACTTCACACTGCCCCTCTTTTCCTGTGGGTGAGGGGCAGGTCGAGGAAGAGGAGGAAAAAGTAGACGACAAACGCACTGACACCAAGCTAAACACACTGAAAGGAGGAAAGTCCCATTTCATTCCTTTAAGCCTGCTCCCTCTGTGGAACACACAAGGACGTGGCATTGACCAGGGAGAGCCAGCGTAAAGTCAGAGAACAAGTAGAGCCGCCGATTATTCATCTATGTTGCTGTCTGCTCGTAGTAATGAAAATCTTTTTCTGGTTGCAATTACAAACATCCATCCTCTATCATGAGCAAAGAAAGCTCTACTTGGACGATTTATTGCGATTCCTTTTTTGATGTCGTGCTGCTGTTATGTTTGTTTTTCCTTCAGTAGACAGTGAGCCAAGCCGTGTTTGTGAAAAGCACTCACTCTCAGTAATAACACACAAATATGCACACACACAAAAGGCCTGTCGAATCTAAGGCGAAGGCAGAGGAAGCGGAGACTGGGATCCTATATATAGCTGAGACGTGAGAGAACATCCGAGAGGACAAGGAAGTCTAGACACAAACTACACAACAACTTGTGTGTGTGGGATGTTGTTCCTGTTGTATTGACATTGATCTGTTTACAGTTAAATTTTGGGGATCTGTTTTTGGGACAAAAGGCAAGTGCACATTACATAAATCATCAAAATGAAGTGGAAAGGGTTTGTTTTCTATTGGTGTTAAGGTTAGTCAAAGAATGGTCAGAGTAGGGAGAGTCTCCAGAAACTATATGTAAGTAAATGGAAGGTTCTGGGATGAAAACACAACTGCGGGTGTCTGTTTCTTCAAGATGGCCTTGTGATCTCGCATTTCATTAGAAAGCCTGTGGCAAGCTGTTCTATGAAGCCGTTATTATGTCACAAGACTGTATTGAAATCACAGCCTAGTCTGAACTGATTGGCTGGAGGTTTCCATTTATGAGACAAACTGACCATGAACGCATGAGAGGACGAGGCAGATTCCTCAAATGAGAGCAAAAGAAAAAGGGGTACCAAAGTGAGAATAACAGATGTCAGGGGAAAAAATGGAGTGTGACTCATAAGAAAAGAAATGTCCCATCGCTGCCAGAGGAACCACACACACCACCGCAATCATTGCTCTCACTCCAACACTTCAAATCACCCAGTCTGCCACTCTTGTTGTCTCTTCCTGTAACTCTCTTCCCCTTTTCTCTCCTTCTCCCTCCTTTTCTACCAACGGAAGTTATCATTGTTAGCAGAGCATTCTTCTCTGACAGGACAGTGGTTTTGGACAGACATGATCAAACTGGCTGGCCGCGGCTGGTGGACCAGCCCTGCACCACTGCTGGCTGGAACAAACAGTCTCAATCCAAAGATTGCTCCTCCACTTGTTATCAGTGCACAGGGGAAATTCCACCACTGTGGGGTTTATGTAAGTCCAAATACTTTATGTATTTCAATTCAAAGGAAGACGAGGGCTTGCACAACATCACATCCTAACCACAGATGTTAAATTCCTGTTTCACTCCAGCCACAGGATATGATGGAAACACCACAAGCTACTCTGGTCACAAAACCCAAATGACCACGATGACTGTGATCATGATTCAACATTCTTTTCACCTGTCATCCTGTTCATTCATAAGACAGGATGTGTCGCACAGAGTTAACACCCTCTGGTCAATGGTGGCTCATTGTTGCAACAGGACAACGTGAGGGGACGTTCGACTGTAAGCTGAAGACAATTAGTAATTCTGTGCCAGAACTAGGGTTGAATGAGTTGCAAAAGAAATCACATTGTGATTAACTGGACAGATGTTACGATTGCGATACAGGTTAGGATATTAGTGGTAATATTTATCAATGCTTTCCATTGCACAACTGCTTGCTGGGGCTCATTAGATGATATAATAATGTTATGAAAGCTTTCGCCGGAAAGTAAATTCTGACTGTGACAAGAACGTATACCTCTCAAAATGAATACCTCAACTTACGAGTCTGCAATAGAAAGAGAAAAGAATAAATGGCTGACTAGGGCGGCTGTTCATGGAAACATTCCCACCTTCTGGCAAGTATCTCGAGTTCCTGCAGTGGAAAATATCATCGTGTGACCCATTTTGCAACTCTAACACAAGATATGATCATAATGGAAGAAACAAACAGTCACATCTTCACTTTCTGATTTAATGCTTGGCAGTTATCTACAAGCATTCAGCCCTCAAATCAGCAAATGAATAAAAGTATGAATGTATGAAACATGCTCAACACTGCAGGAGGAGTTGTCTTTGCACACAAATATGAAAAAAAGGAATTAGTGACCCTTTCTTAAGCACGTATATAAACTTGTATACATGTGATGCCAGCCAAAGTGTCAGAAAGGCTGACTTAGCAGAAAACAGCTCCCGATTTAAAACGTATGCAGTAAAGTAAGCTGCATCTGCATTCGTGCCAGCATATTGATAATGCAGTGCAAGAGAAAATAGTGTAATGATACACTTTATCAATTATGCGTCTGAGTCGGACATCGCTGGCATTCAAATTAGCAAAAATGCACATTATTTTTTATTTATTGAGGCTTGTGTTTGAGACCACTGCTGACTTTTCTTTAGACAACAAAGACAAACCAAACGTAGTTACAAAAGTAACACACAAGATATAAAGAACAAGTCTAAATATAAATGTGAGAAATGAAGGGCATCGCAGTGAAGGTTGAGCAAATGCATTCTAAGATGTTCAGGTGCTAATTTTTGTCTTTTATCAGTGGTATATGTACAGATGCACAACCTCATAACTGACAGACACTAATCCTCCACAGTGGTGCAGTAGCTGTGTGCGGGGTGGTTTAAATAGCATGCTGCATGCTTTCTAATTATCAGTGTACTACAAAATCATTTGGTACGGCTTGCTGCCATTGTCCTGCTTATCATCTCCACTGAGAGGCTGTGTGATTGGTTTGTTTGTCTGTGTATGTGTTAGCAGGATTAGGCAAAAAACGTTAAGGATTTTCATGAAAATATTATCAGGGACCAATTATTTTCCAGAATGATCCGGATTTTGATCCTCGGATACTTCACCATTGTGAGATAGGGTACAGTTTGACATTTTTAGGTAAGATTACTAACTTCTCAGGATACATAACATGGATCTTTATGAAAAATTTGGAAATATATTCTGATATGATGGTTGCAGCTGTGGAGTTGCATATAATAGAAGGATGTGCTACTGTACGTGGCGGAGGTCTGTGCACTCTGAGTATATTATTTATTCCTAATGCATAAGAGTTGTCTGTTAATAGCTGAACATCTGTGCATCTACTCAAGTGGTGCTGGTTAAGGCACCAAGGAGGGAGGATTAGAGGAGTACAGACGACCGACGCCATCCTTGTTTTGAGACAGCGCAGCAGAAATCCTTGAACTCGCTGTAGTAGGCCAATTTGCAGAGGCACCTGGAGCTCCGGCCTTTACAGCCTCTTTTATCACGTTCTGGCTTTCATGGTGTGTGACGATGAAAATGTCAAAGAGAGAGAAAGAGAGTTGAAAGAAACAGACATAGAAAGAGAGAGAGGGAGATAGGGGAGTAGAAACCCCTTATGCAGCTGAACTGGAAGTGATGGAGTTATTGTGTGCATGTGAAGCCATGTGGAGAAAACAACATCAGAAACAGAAACGTATAAACAAAAGAAGTGTGTGTATGTGTGCATCAAGTCAGCATGTGAGCCTGAGCTTATGCCCGAGTCTTTGAGTAAAGCGTGAAAATTGTCTGCCCTCACCTGGTTTCACAGGTCATTTGTAGGCAGAATAGCATGCATACTGATGACCCAATCAGGAGGCAGACTTGACAGCCAGGAGGCAGCCGATCCATGAGGGCTGCCAGCAGCTGACACATTGCACGGCAACACACACACACACACACACACACACACACACACACACACACACACACACACACACACACACACACACACACACACACAGACA